>JACXGM010000223.1:30614-74739 GCA_016801145.1 Umbra pygmaea
GTCCTTCTCAAGAAATTAGCATATTGTGATAAAGTTCATTATTTTCCATAATGTAATGATAAAAATTAAACTTTCATATATTTTAGATTCATTGCACACCAACTGAAATATTTCAGGTCATTTATTGTTTTAATACTGATGATTTTGGCATACAGCTCATGAAAACCCAAAATTCCTATCTCAAAGAATTAGTATATTTAATCTGACCAATAAAAGAAGTGTTTGTAATACAAAAAAAGAAAAAGTCAACCTTCAAATAATTATGTTCAGTTATGCACTCAATACTTGGTCGGGAATACTTTTGCAGAAATTACTGCTTCAATGCGACGTGGCATGGAGGCAATCAGCCTGTGGCACTGCTGAGGTGTGATGGAGGCCCAGGATGCTTCAATAGCGGCCTTAAGCTCATCCAGAGTGTTGGCTCTTGCGTCTCTCAACTTCCTCTTCACAATATCCCACAGATTCTCTATGGGGTCCAGGTCAGGAGAGTTGGCAGGCCAATTGAGCACAGTAATACCATGGTCAGTAAACCATTTACCAGTGGTTTTGGCACTGTGAGCAGCTGCCAGGTTGTGCTGAAAAATGAAATCTTCATCTCCATGAAGCTTTTGAGCAGATGGAAGCATGAAATGCTCCAAAATCTCCTGATAGCTAGCTGCATTGACCCTGCCCTTGATAAAACACAGTGGACCAACACCAGCAGCTGACATGGCGCCCCAGACCATCACTGACTGTGGGTACTTGACATTGGACTTCAGGCATTTTGGCATGTCCTTCTCCCCAGTCTTCCTCCAGACTCTGGCACCTTGATTTCCGAATGACATGCAAAATTTGTTGTTATTATGTTGTGCTGCTTCTCTGTAGCCCAGGTCAGGCGCTTCTGCCGCTGTTTCTGGTTCAAAAGTGGCTTGACCTGGGGAATGCGGCACCTGTAGCCCATCTCCTGCACACGCCTGTGCACGGTGGCTCTGGATGTTTGTACTGTAGACTCAGTCTACTGCTTCCGCAGGTCAACCAAGGTCTGGAATCGGTCCTTCTCCACAATCTTCCTCAGGGTCAGGTCACCTCTTGTCGTTGTGCAGCGTTTTTTGCCACACTTTTTCCTTCCCACAGACTTCCCACTGAGGTGCCTTGATACAGCACTCTGGGAACAGCCTATTTGTTCAGAAATTTCTTTCTGTGTCTTACCCTCTTGCTTGAGGGTGTCAATGATGGCCTTCTGGACAGCAGTCAGGTCTGCAGTCTTACCCATGATTGTGGTTTTGAGTAATGAAACAGGCTGGGAGTTTTTAAAAGCCTCGGAAATCTTTTGCAGGTGTTTAGAGTTAATTAGTTGATTCAGATGATTATGTTAATAGCTTGTTTAGAGACCCTTTTCATGAAATGCTAATTCTTTGAGATAGGAATTTTGGGTTTTTATGAGCTGTATGCCAAAATCATCAGTATTACAACAATAAATGACCTGAAATATTTCAGTTGGTGTGCAATGAATCTAAAATATATGAAAGTTTAATTTTTATCAATACATTATGGAAAATAATGAACTTTATCACAATATGCTAATTTCTTGAGAAGGACCTGTATATATACAATGCCTTGCGAAAGTATTCGGCCCCCTTGAATTTTTCAACCTTTTGCCACATTTCAGGCTTCAGACATAAAGATATGAAACTGTAATTTTGTGTGAAGAATCAACAACAAGTTGGACTCAATCATGAAGTGGAACGAAATTTATTGGATATTTCAAAGTTTTTTAACAAATAAAAAACTGACAAATTGGGCGTGCAAAATTATTCAGCCCCCTTAAGTTAATGCTTTGTAGCGCCACCTTTTGCAGCGATTACAGCTGTAAGTTGCTTGGGGTATGTCTCTATCAGTATTGCACATCGAGAGACTGAAAGTTTTGCCCATTCCTCCTTGCAAAACAGCTCAAGCTCAGTGAGGTTGGATGGAGAGTGTTTGTGAACAGCAGTTTTCAGTTCTTTCCACAGATTCTCGATTGGATTCAGGTCTGGACTTTGACTTGGCCATTCTAACACCTGGATATGTTTATTTGTGAACCATTCCATTGTAGATTTTGCTTTATGTTTTGGATCATTGTCTTGTTGGAAGACAACTCCGTCCCAGTCTCAGGTCCTTTGCAGACTCCATCAGCTTCTCTTCCAGAATGGTCCTGTATTTGGCTCCATCCATCTTCCCATCAATTTTAGCCATCTTCCCTGTCCCTGCTAGAGAGATGCAAGGCCCAAACCATGATGCTGCCACCACCATGTTTGACAGTGGGGATGGTGTGTTCAGGGTGATGAGCTGTGTTGCTTTTACGCCAAACATAACATTTTGCATTGTTGCCAAAAAGTTTAATTTTGGTTTCATCTGACCAGAGCACCTTCTTCCACATGTTTGGTGTGTCTCCCAGGTGGCTTGTGGCAAACTTTAAACAACACTTTTTATGAATATCTTTCAGAAATGGCTTTCGTCTTGCCACTCTTCCATAAAGGCCAGATTTGTGCAGTATATGACTGATTGTTGTCCTATGGACAGACTCGCCCACCTCAGCTGTAGATCTCTGCAGTTCATCCAAAGTGATCATGGGCCTCTTGGCTGCATCTCTGATCAGTCTTCTCCTTGTATGAGCTGAAAGTTTAGAGGGACGGCCGGGTCTTGTTAGATTTGCAGTGGTCTGATACTCCTTCCATTTCAATATTATCGCTTGCACAGTGCTCCTTGGGATGTTTAAAGCTTGGGAAATCTTTCTGTATCCAAATCCGGCTTTAAACTTCTCCACAACAGTATCTTGGACCTGCCTGGTGTGTTCCTTGTTCTTCATGATGGGTTCTGTGCTTTCAACGGACCTCTGAGACTATCACAGAGCAGGTGCATTTATATGGAGACTTGATCACACACAGGTGGATTCTATTTATCATCATTAGTCATTTAGGTCAACATTGGATCATTCAGAGATCCTCACTGAACTTCTGGAAAGAGTTTGCTGCACTGAAAGTAAATGGGCTGAGTAATTTTGCTCGCCCAATTTGTCAGTTTTTTATTTGTTAAAAAAGTTTGAAATATCCAATAAATTTCGTTCCATTTCATGATTGTGTCCCACTTGTTGTTGCTTCTTCACAAAAAATTACAGTTTTATATCTTTATGTTTGAAGCCTGAAATGTGGCAAAAGGTTAAAATGTTCAAGGGGGCCGAATACTTTCCCAAGGCACTGTATATATAGCTTGTACAGTGTAAATTTGTTGTCCCCTCAAAATACCTCAACCCACATCCATTAAGGTCTAAACCGCTGGCAACAAAAGTGAGTACACCCCTAAGTGAAAATGTCCAAATTGGGCCCAAATTGTCAATATTTTGTGTGGCCACCATGATTTTCCAGCACTGCCTTAACCCTCTTCACCAGAGCTTCACAGGTTGCCACTGGAGTCCTCTTCCACACTTCTGCTGGTGGATGTTAGAGAACTTGTGCTCCTCCACCTTCCTTTTGAGGATGCCTCACAGATACTCAATAGGGTTTAGGTCTGGAGACATGCTTGCCCAGTCCATCTTTAGCAAGGCAGTGGTTGTCTTGGAGGTGTTGTCATGGTCATGTTAGAATACTGCCCTGTGGCCCAGTCTCCAAAGGGAGGGGATCATGCTCTTCTTCAGTATGTCACAGTACATGTTGGCATTCATGGTTCCCTCAATAAACTGTAGCTCCCCAGTGCTGGCAGCACACATGGAGGCCGAGACCATGACACTCCCACCACCATGCTTGACTGTAGGCAAGACACACGTGTCTTTGTACTCATCTGGTTGCCACCACACACGATTGACACCATCTGAACCAAATAATTTTATCTTGGACTCATCAGACCACAGGACAGGGTTCCAGTAATCCATGTCCGCTTTGATATTGCCAATAGAATTTTTGTGGTGAAGCTGGTACCAGCCGTAAAGGCATTGGAGCCGGCACCCACAGTAGGGTCGGAGCAAAATGGGTTGTTGTAGGTACCGGCTGAGTTGTCGTGGATGAGCCTTGGTCACCGGTGTACAGGGTGGAGCTCCGGGCACTGGTGCATGGCACTTGTCCCCTGGTCGAGTAGTGGGGGACGAATCTCCAGTCAACGGTGCAGGAGGCTGGTTGAGTAGTTGGGGCAGAGCCACTGGCACAAAGTGTGGAGTCACTGGCCTTGACATGGAGGGTGAAGCTACTTGCACTGGTGTGGAGGAAGGAGCCGCTGGCCACAGATATGAAGGAGGAAGCAGTGGGCATAGGTGTGGAGAATGGCAGCAGATGCCTGACATGTTACAAGTTGTAAGGGGTCTGGTAAGAAGTCCATCAGTAACGTATCATGCTGTAGTGCTAAGTTCATGATAAGTCCATGATGTTTAACGACTGTTTGGGTTTCGTACATGGAGGCATTATCGAGGTAGCTGGTACTTAACTGGCTAGCCACCCTGGCCCACAGTACAGGAGGAGATGAAGTGGCTGGCTAAGTAACCTTGCCCACGGAAATGGTGGAACAGGGGCAGCTAGCTGGCTAACAGCCTTAGCCTGCCTGATCTCTCAGAATTCAGTGATAGACCACAGACCCAAAACTTCAAAATCCATGACAGTTTCACAGAATGGCAGAAAATTCCTTGAAAGGAACATGGACTAAAATCCATGACAGTTTCACGGAAAAGTCTGAGATGGGCACACAGTGAGACCTTGCTGTTAACTCGATGTAAGCCTTTCCCAAACCCTAAACTTAAACACTCAGAAACCTTGCTGTTAATTCGATCTAAGGGTAAATCCTAATTCTCTGTCTTAGCCCTTCCCCTTACCCCTTCCCCTTAGTTTTGTGCGTTCATGTGAGAGTAAGGGCTACCCCAATTCTCATTTTGATCTAGGGGTAGGGCTAAGGGGAAGCAATAGATACCCCTTAAAACCAAGCATTTTCGAGAGCTTACTTGAAACCAAGGGGTACCCAGAATACACTGCGCAACCAGCAACACTGGCAGCCAGGTCATCAAGAGTCCAATAAATATAATTTCTGCTTAAATAATTTACTTAAACATTATGACAGACTTGTTTTGTGCTCTACACAGTCCTGTATATATATATATATATTTGCAACCATGTTCCTAATTGAAACATTTTTAAAAATAGCTAGTTTGCTACGCAAACATTACATTGCTGATTTGCACAACAGTCCTGCATTTCTCTAAATAGCCTTGAATGGACTCCATGCATGTATACAGTTTAAACTAAACCCCATTAGCAGCAGATTTCATTTGATATCTTGAAAGTTTGTAATCAACACTTGTCGCCTCTGGTGACGTAACTAGCCAGCTAGCAACAATGTATGATAACGTAGCTGTAACCAAGTGGTGTCTCATTTAATAGGGGTATGTTTTCATCCCTATCCCTTCTTACTTGATTTCGAGGGACAAGGGCTAGGGGTAAGACAAAGGGGTAGGGGAAGGGTGAACTCATGATTTTACAATGGTCTGATTCTGGTCAGTTGCTACAATTCCGATGTAGTCGTGTCCCTATATGCTGATCTCTTTGATTCTGGTTAGGTGGTGCTAATCCGATGTGGTCATTTCCCTAAAGTGTGCAGGTTGGCAAGGTGTTTCTTTTTTGGTCATAATGACTTGTTTCGTGTCTAATTAGTTAAGAAAGAACACTATTAAGAGAGCATTTTGGAATGAGCAAATAGGTTCCATGTCCGTCTCCAGACATGAAACTGGTTTATTCTCTTGCAAAGCATAGACCCAGAATACATGGTTACATGGCATTTTATCTGAAAGTTGACATCTCTACAGCCCTCTGATTGGCTAATTCTTCAAACAAATAATAATGTTGTCCTGTTTCCTTACTTTACATTTGTGACTAATCCCCTGCCCCCACAGTCTAAGATTTCTCCACTTTACCCAGGTTGACCCCTCTTTCTTTTAACCCTAGTATTTAGTCACACTGTTAACCCCTCAACCTTTAACCTATGTTGGCCAAAGTTTAAGCTTAAAACCTGACCAAGACACATTCTTGAGCCTCTTTCTGCCCTTAGGATATATTTATGACTCCTTATCTAATGGTCAGATGTTACAAACGCCTTAGGTAAGCTAGCTTCTCAACCTGACCCCCCATATCTAAGCAATCTGTTTCTATTATTTTTTAGGCTGGGTAAAACAGACTTTTTAGCAGCTTCATCATTAGACATTCAAATTCTGAATTACAAATCAAATTATTTGCAATATAATGATCTCATCTTTTACAACTTGTTAAGGCCTCTTCAAAAACATCAAACATGCTGTATGAAAATTGTAACTGAAACACATTTTCATAATATTGCTTAAGTAAAAAGTACTCCATTTACTCTGATACAGTTATTTCTCACATTATCAGTGATTTCTTTCATTCACTCCCACATTCCCCCCTCAAAGCAGCTTTCCCAAACTCACTTTCAAAACAATATGTGTTGCTTTAATCAAACAGAATTCCAATTTCAAACCACAGATCAATTTACCCTCAAGACATGAACACAACCTAAATGTAGTGTCTACTGTTCCTCACTCAAGCGGAACCTAACTTCACTCCTTTCTCGTATCTGCCCTCTGTCTCGTCTCAGCGTCACTCGTCTCTGAACCCAAGTCCAAAATAAAATGAGCTACCAAAAATACAAATAAACATCAACTTCAAAAAGGTGTTAGTCCTTAAGCTAAAAATAGTAAAACAAAGATTCTAATCTGTATTTGTGTCTTGGAAAAATCTAATATTGAAGGACATTAAAACCGAACTCTGTGTGTTCCTAGTCTAATGATGTAAAATGTATAACTCAATGGTTTATCAATGTTCCTGATCTATTCTCCTTTTCCCCCGTTTTAAATGCAAAAAATGAGTAAAACTAATGTAATACACACATGACCTATTAAAATATACCCAATACCCACCCATTAAAACCTCCAGCGCATACAACTATCTGAAATACCTAACCATGAGACTTTAAGTAAAAGAATCAAACACTGCCCAAACTATCCTAGCCCCCAGGCCCTAAAAAAGCAAAAAATTAAACACACCTCCCTCTGATCAAATCTTTGGCTGAACCAAAGCAAAAACCTTAAGACTGTCAAAGAAACCAAACTATTGAAACGACTCATCTCTAAACTTTTCGCAAGACTGTTACTGAACAACCAGACACTGGAGTGAAGGGGAAAAAAACTGTACATGTAACACAGTCCTCAATCTCACCCTAAAACCATCCAATAGTCTCAACATCCTTTTATCTTTGCAACATTAACCCAACAGACATGTTTATCTGAAAGACCAACTACCAACCACAAGATCATAATTCCCAACATTATATTAAATCCCTACTAAACCCCAAGAACCATTACCTAACATGCCTAGCAATTTGTCCCCCCTTATCACTATCCAACATTCTAACCCAACTATATAACTTTCTCTGGCCTGCAACGTCGTGTGACACCCCACCATGGTCCTTTGGGTGTGATCTGCTACACGTAGCAGGACCTCTCAACGGCAATACTCCAATCTTGCATGGGCCCTTCCACTGACTGAGTGGCCAATTTCCACCAGGACAGTCCTTGAGAGTTCACCATCCACCCTCAGCTCCTCTCCTTCAGACAACATAAAAATCAAACCGACAAAACAGACATATAACAGAACAAAACAGACAACACAGGGAGCTCCAAGACGACATACAATACACAATTCCTAAACAAATATGCTCAGTGCTTCAATATAAGCATTTAATTTCCATCCCATTTGTGAAAGCCAACAATAATTCCCCTATTTATTAAAGATAACTGGAATGTATCCCAATAATTTTTTGTTATCTAACTCTCCAATCAGAATTCTTCAGATATGCGCAGAATGTTTGAATTGAACGGGTTGATTAGGCCGGTTCAGCCCAGAGGTTTCAGCACAACTTAACAAATTTCATGGGAATGCAATAATTTATACCATAGTAAAGGAATTCCCCAAATTAGTCAATTTTGACCCCATTTGTTGTTTCATTCTAAGTAAATAATTTTCCCTTTTAAGTTCCCCATTCTATATGTTCATCAACTCATATTAATCCATGCAAGGGATTAAAACAGCATAGCATCATTTCATTCAGTGTCCTTATCAGTTTTAATAGCTCAGAAATTTGCATGGCCTGCCATCATTTTAATATAACTAAAAGTCAGCCTGTTCGTCAAAATGCTTTAAATGCTATTCTCAATTGAAATCCAAAAGTTCAACATCATATTAAGCAATAACCCAAATGTTTTAAAATGTTATTTGTCAAGATACCCATATCATATTTTTAGCAAATTGCATTACTTTCCTAGGGCCAAAATTAGTTAGATTTAAAAACGACCAGAGGCCGCCCTTAAGCACTGTTAATGAACTCTTAAATTTGCATGGACTGTCCTCATTCTAAATTTAACTAAAACAATAATCAGTCCTTCCAACAAAACCAGTTAAAACAATTAAACCGTAACTTGTAACGTCATCCACTAATTATCTTAATTCAAATACAGCATCTCCACCCGCATATCCAATTAAACATCTTCATTTACTCTTTCACCGCCCAGAATGTGATGCTCCGACAGCTATCTTTACACCTTATCAAATAAATGCAACACCTCCCTATTCCAAATTATTGTACTCTCGTATAGGCAAAGAACGGAAGACAGTACGACCCAACATTTTGATTCATCACAAAGTCACATAAGTTTAACCATGGCCCTAATCCAACAGCCTTAATTCATATACGTTATACCAACCCCAGAGCAGGCAATGTTCTGATCCAGCCTACTGTAATTAGCAATGCATTATAACCCAACCAACTCACAGAACTAGGAAAGAATACAGTCCAAACAATCATTTAAGAACTCTTTTTAAACTAAGGACAAACGCTTTTTGTTTAACCAAAACACCACAATGTATAATTCACAAATAAACCCAAAACCTCCCAGCGTATTCAGTCACTAACTAGCAAGACAACTTGTAAACAAATGTCACAACCCACCATCCATCTACATCCTCTTATGCACTAACTGTTATCCCTTCCCTTCTTATCACAGGCCAACATATTTCTGTTCCATTTCATTATGTCTTCCGTTTCATAACGCATAAAAAGTACACAAAAACATTTTTGCCGTACTGTCACTTTACTTATAAAATTCCACACAAACTCAAACTTTCAAAAACATTTATACATCAATAGATATACGCCAACTCAATAGCCAAATATTAAATTAGGGCCAAACCCCAACTTCCCTATTTCCATTTCGCCTCACGGAAAATAACATAATGGACACAAATCAACCAGATCAGGAAAATACCTCAAACCCATCAACGTACTAGTTTATGCCGAATCATTCTCCAAAAATTTAATCTCACTATCTTCCCCAGGCACACAATGTTTGTTAACAATTTAGGCTCTAAATCTGCACATAAAAGGCCCTAAGGCAGTAACATATCATAGTAAAAAATAATTCCACCGTTCTTTCCAATCACCCACCTGATCGCAGTCATCCTCATCACTTTCGAACATGTAAACTCAACTGAAGTCGGCAGCTTTCCTTCAGCTCCCAGCGACATCTCTCCATAACCACCAAAACACATCATCAACACAACCTTAATTCAAATCAAAACCTCCAGCATTCCAGTGCATTCCATAGACCGATGAAAACCTAGGGAACATCCCGCTCCATTTTTAAACCAGATGTACACCCTAGGGCCCTCATTCATCAAACGTGCGTGGAAACCAGTGTAGATCTGAGCGCAGAAATCATCTAACGACGAGACTCACATTTACAAAACATTCGTATCACTCCAATTCCAGCATACGAATGAACGTGTGTTGATAAATCAGATGGTTGAAATCAATCGTAATTTAAATATCACGCCCACATATGTGCACGGGTTAGAGGCCTCGCCCGTAGAATTTGGATAAGTGACATCTAGCAAAGAAAAAGAATTTCTCTGAGACAGAAATAGAGATGCTCAGGTCTCAGGTGCAGGCCAACCACTTTGTTTTATTTGGAAGCTTAAAATCAAGCATCGATTTTTAAAGGAAAATGTGGCGTTGACTGAAGTTACTGCTACAGCCATTGAAAGCGATTAATGAGAACCTGAAGTGCATTTCAAATAAATGTATTATTTGCACTAAACATTCCACGTTGTATTTTTTAAGTAGCTTTCTTACCCAAGATAGCACTATATTAGAAGCGCAGAATAAGATCCTGCCTCCTTCATAGAGCCCCCAATGGTGGCTGTTGTGGCCACTGATCTTCATTGAATGGCATCGTACTCCAGCGCAATTTCGTGGAGAACCCCGCATGCCATAATTATGTTGCCGGCATATATAGCAGTCCCCCCCATCACCCCGCTTACCCAAGACAGAGCCACCTTCCCTTGAACAAACCTATACATCTCTCCGCTGTGTTTCATGTGTCTGTGTGCGCACTGTTGAACCTGCGCTCCTGCTTGTTTGGGGATTTGCAAGCGGTGTTATAAGGTACTCAGTCAGGGCATAACCTTTGTTACCTAGAGGACTCACATTCAACCGTTTCACCAAAGAACTATGTAGAACTATTATAATGTACGAGAGCGTTAACTCACAGAGGAGATGACTCCAGCCATGCAGTGCGCCCTCCTGTAGCCTTGTTCCAAGTTCGCTGCAGTTTAAAAAAATAAGAGTTGCACGTCCCACCCGGCCACCGGGCTACCATATTCAGAACAAACATCCTGGCACCACATAAGATCTGAACGTTGATTGAATTAAAGTTTTTGCAATTGATATATGCGAAATCATTCATGGATGGTGGCATTAGGCACAGTACAATCAATCGCCCCAATCACCATCTCATAAAATTGTCTTTTAATCATAGTTTGCTGAGCATCATCATATGGAAATTGAATATACCAGAAAGGGACTTCATAGCCACCAACACTGCTGGCATACTTTGACTACTGTTGACTGTGATACACCAAACCTGTCCCTGATCTCCCTCTGAAAGGTACCGGTGGCCAAAAACCCCAATGTAGAGAGTGCGTATTAAGGTCCTCTAACAGAGCCAGATCTGCCATCGTTTCGACTTCAGGACTGTTAATAGCCTTGTTTAAATTGGTGACTGAATAAACATTTCACCAATCACATGCAAATATATATATTATTTCATTGAAATTGTTGTTTGCTTAATTTCAGCCCTCATGTTCTAGGCCACCTCGAAGTGAAAGGGAAAAAATAAACCACTTAATTACAATGTGCTGTTTACAATTAATACGTTATTCTTAAATGTAACTTGCAATATGGGGTAGTTGCGATGCATGCACACACATTCATCAATGATCGCTGGTACAACAAATCATTGAACCGAGTGGTTATACCATGAAAACCGCTAGTCACACTAGAGAACTGGCTTACACAAGGTCAGATCAGACATGAGATTTTATTCCAGCCTACGCTTACATTCAAATTGATATATCCCTTGCTTTGCATAGGAATCGACATACGCATGCTTCATAAATGAGGGCCTAGGAAACCATTAAACACCAACTTCCGTTAAACCACCAGCAGAAATTAACTCTGCCCCATCTGCGCATCTAATATTCGCTGCAGATATTCAACAGAAAGGCTGGGCAGACTACAGGCAGCCTGGAAAAAATTATAAACAAACAAACTACCTCTTCCCCAAAACACAGATGAACCTCAAATCATTGCTCCAATCCCCCATTTTATCATAGTTTCCCAAGTAAGTATTACATCACCATCCCCTTTTCAATCCATATATTTCACATGTTCAACCACACTATAACTCCCTTCCAAAATGCCGGTGTCCGGCTCGTTATAGCCTAAATTCCCAGTCGTCCTATTTCCCTAAAATATGAACTGCAGTTTAAGATTAGCTCCGAATTATTAGTCTAAATTTCATCCAATCAAACATTTTCCTCAATTAATAGCTATCATGTGATTCATCGTATGGGCCATGATTTCCAAAACATGTGTGTAATTAACTCTAAATCAATAAATCAGTTTTATCAATGTATGCATATGAAATACAAGAGTGTAAAATTATGATATTCAAGTCAAACAACAACTTCCACCGGCCAAATTAAATGCATTGAAATTGTATGGAAATACACAACTCAGCAACCCATGTGAAAACCCATACTAAATTTGGTTTATTACTTTCAGCCGCAGTGTTAACTCAATCAATTCAAAACCAGATATACAACATCCATTCCAACACTGGACAAATCGATATTTTATATCGCTAAATCTTATCCATACAGTCAAACCCAAGCATTTGCGAAACTCGCTCTGGGTTCCAGTTTCATAAGATTTACTTTACTCTAAGGTCGTATTAACAAGTCCTATAAACAGGTCATATTTACAGGCCATATAAACAAATGGATCTCTCCCAGCAATAGTACTCTACAGATGCACAGTTTTGCTCTTTTCACAAACACTCAGTATTGAATTTAGAATAGGGGGTTTGGAATTAGTAATATTTACTTGCTGCATCAGACTCGGCAGACAGCATAGCACACCATTTTCACAAACAGTATATTCTATTATATAGGGAGCAGTGTTGTAGTACTCGAGACCGGTCTTGGTCTCGAGACCGGGAGACCAATTTATGATGGTCTCGGTCTCGTCTCGGTCTCGACTGCATTTGTACTTGGTCTTGTCTCGGTCTCGGACAATGAGGACTCAAGACTTTTTTTCAAGACCAGTCAAGACCATAACTGTGGAAATGTCACTAAATTGCCAGTGTATTGTCTATTTTTTGTTAACATCTTTCCATTTATTGGATGTAAAACATACTGATTCAAATCCAAGCAAGAACGTGACTCATGGCTAATTATGTATTTTTGTTACCGGTGTCACCCTTCCTTGCCCCCTTTCACTCGCACTCCCAAGAAAGTGAGCTGTATTTGTCTGGGAGCCAGTGTTGCCAACTTAGCGACTTTGTCGCTAGATTTAGCGACTTTTCAGACCTCTTTAGCAACTTTGTATTTTAAAAAGCGACTAGCGACAAACTTAGCGACTTTTTGTGGTGTTATTGGTGACTTTTGGAGACTTGTTCTCACTCTTCTCAACAAGCAGCGGGTGCTGCGGTGAGCCCCGACCCCATCTGAAAGCACTCACAGGCGGGCTAGTCCGCGCAGCAGTTCCTCCCAGCTACAGCCAGTCAGAGAAGGAGATGTTAACCCCTCCCTGCCCAGACTGAAAATGTATCGCGCATGCGACTGGCTGATCCCGCTCAAAATGTAAAATGTAACGTGTTCTTTGTCTAAAATATATCACTGCACAAAAATATTTCACTGCATTGGCTTTCCTGCCCGGACTCGGAGGCACATCTCTCTCTCCTTCTAGTCTATTCATTGCAACAACTGACAGAGAGAGAGAGAGAGAGAGAGGTGAGCAGGGGACACAGCATTGTCAAGGACCTATCAGTAATCATTATTGTTTGCTCCCTCTTGTTTTAAATTTAAAGAGTTTAATTTGACCGTTTATTATTTTCATGCACTTATTCACAATACATTTTCAAACAGCTGTTCATTCCTGTTTCTGTTGTGTGCAGAATCTTATTTCGTGATTACGTGATGACATCACAAATATGTTAATTAGCGTATGACGTCATCTAGTGACATTTGGAGACTTTTTGAGCAGGCTTTAGCTACTTTCCATTGAAAATAGTTGGCAACACTGCTGGGAGCAGGAGAAGATGTCTGCAAAATCTTCAGTAATACAATTCGGCAACAAAAATCATAAAGAATATATTTGTAAAACAACATCCAGAAGAAAGAATACAGCTTCTTGAAAATACTGCAGTGCATCGATTTCAGAGACGGTGGGGACTACTTCAAACTTTTATCGTCACTTAGAAAGGAAGCACAGAGAAAGGTAAGCTATGTGTAAGAGTGATGTTTAGCAAAGCTGGCTAGCTAACATTAGCAACCTGCCTCGGATGGGGATTGAAAACTGGTTCCACTCGAGAACTGGTTCTAATAAAGCCATCTTTATATACGGCTCTGGGTTCTAAGTTTTATGAACCATCGATATTGTATGCCCTCGACGTTAACGAGTCCTCTTATCAATGCTCCTGCTCCAAAGCTAAGTTTTGTCCCACCACAATCTTATTTGATCATTAAGTAATGTAGACAAACTGCTGCGCGTGTGTAGCTAATGTTAAGTTACATCGACCTTAGCTAATGTCAGTTGCATACAGCTCCCGACATTAAAGCTACGCGCCGAGGTGATGCTCCCTTGTTTGGGTGAGAGAGCTAACCTAGAGATAAGAGCTAGTAATGCGCCTAAACTTATATTAGAAATGACTAAATTAATTAGGTTATTGTATGGCACATGGCACCTTTAGTTCAAAGAGCTAATTTTTAAGTTCCAATTTACAGTTGCAGATCAAATATATAACTTTTTACCAGCACACACTCTCTGGCTCATACCATATCAATCATTTAACTTCCTTGTTTACCTATTTGAAAAATGTGATGGCCAAAATACCATTGATTTATATTGTGTTTACTTTTTGATGAAACTGTTCCCAATCAAATCAATTTTGTACTTTTATAAATCGCATGCAGTTAGGCCACTGACTTTCTGACCTCTTTGTATTAGATATCTTCTGTTGCCTTGATTACACATGAAAGCTATAAAAGACTCTTACTTACAATAATTGTTCCTAAACATCAACATTTCACATATAATTACTGTATTCATTACAATACACAGCTTTTCTGTATTTTAAATGTTGAATGTTTGGCTTTTTTTTACACATTTAGCTATGTGGTTTTGAAAAAAAACACATAGTTGTTGGTTTAAAAACAACATAACTTTATGTATTGTTGATAAAAGGCAGAGAAAAGTAAAGACTTTAGTGATGAACAATGAATAATTGTTTGAAGTTCTGTACTAAATGATGGAAGTCACCCAGGAGTATTGAATAAAGATGGTTAAGTTTATTTCAGCTTTCAGTGTTTAATATCTGTGTTTTTATGGGAACGTGGATCTTTCAGATCAATTTGAGAAGCTCTTTTGATAATGTTTCACATTTTAGTGTGTTATGTAGTGTGGGGTGCTGGCCTTGGTCTTGACTCGGTCTAGCCCTCCCTCGGTCTTGGTCTCGGCTTGGTCTCAGCACCTAAAAGTCTTGGTCTTGTCTCGGTCTCGATACACTCTGGTCTTGGTCTTGTCTTGGTCTCGGGTTTTGGTCTACAACACTGATAGGGAGACAACTCACCAATTCAAGCGGCCGCTTAGGTTTGTGAAAAATGGGTAGACATTAAGGGTAGACACTCATTTGCTAACATTCAGAGCTTATCATTATTTATTGAAAATAGTTTTCTAAATCTCCGGAGCTTGTGGTATCACTTGATGCTGAGAAGGCATTTGATAGAATTGAATGGGAATAATTATTTGCTGCTCTAAAAAAGTTTGGTTTTGGTTATAAATGTATTGCTTGGATTAGGCTGCTATCTGTATCCCCACATTCCAGTGTATGTACCAATGATAATTACTCTGATTACTTCACCCTAGAACGCGGGACAAGTAAGGGCCGCCCCCTTTCTCCCTTACTCTTCGCTATTGCTATTGAGTCCCTTTCGGTGGGCTTATGGGCCTCACACTCCTTCCAGGGTATCTTTCGGGAGGGAATCGAAAATAAGCTGTCTTTATATGCTGAAGACTTGCTGAATATGTACACAATCCAAAAACGTCTTTACCAACTATTCTTTCCATTCTGCTAAATTTCAGTTATTTTTCTGGTTAAAAGCTAAATCTTCAAAAAAGTGTTTCCCAATCAATCCAGCCACATTACTGCTTCAGCAGACAGATCTGCCCTTTCAACTTAATCATTTGGGCTTCATATACATAGGAGTGAATGTTACTCGCACACTGCCGGCTCTCCTTTCAGCTAACTTTCCCCCCTTCTCGTTCAGATGAAGGCCGATTTTAAGAGGTGGGGTAACTTACCTCTCTCTCTCATAGGTAAAATCAATGCTGTTAAAATGAATAGCTTGCATAAATTAATGTATCTTTTCCAATCTATTCCTTTTTTCCTACCTATGTCTTTTTACATCAATTAACCAGGCATTCTCTTCTTTCATTTGGGCTGGAAAGCCACCAAGAATTTGCAGGTTTTTACTTCAACAATGTAAATTCAGTGGTGGTCTCGCACTTCCCAATTTTCTATATTACTATTGGGCCGCCAACCTCCATAAACCACTATTTTGGTTGCACTCCCCAGATACATCGTCGTGCCTGCTAGAAGCTCTTTTCTGCTCCTCCTCTCTCCCTGCCTTATCATGCTCTGTAGTACTATCCACTGTAGTAGTATCCACACTCAAAATTTGGTAACAGTTTCTGCGCCATATTTACTCCATATGTGGTTGACAGTGCTTTTACTCTCTGGGAAAAAACGGCATTAAAACTTTCAAAGATCTATATGGTAATGGAGTTTTCCTAACCTGGCGGTCAAACACGCTTTGCCCCCATCTAACTTCTTTCGATGTCTGCAGATGAGACATTTCGTCTCCTCTAAATTTGTTTATTACCCCCCACCCAGCCCTGGAATGAGCTATTGATTTTTTTACCTCAACAGAAATCAGTAATTTCACAAATCTATTATTGGCTTATGTCCTGCAATTAACACTCCACTAATATACCTAAAATTACTTGGGAGCAGGAAATGGGTCTTGCATTTTCAAATGATTTCTGGGACGGAGTGATCGATAGAACAAGCTCCACTTCATCTTGTGCTAGACTTGGACTCATTCAGTTCAAATTGACCAACAGAGTTCATTACTCTAAGTCCAGACTGTCCAAAATGTATCCCACAGTGATGGATGTGTGTGACAGATGTCATTCCTCCCCATGCAACCTCTATCATGCGTTTTTTACTTGCTCGAAATTTAGCTATTACTAGACCTTTGTATTCCATACCCTTTCAGAAGCATTTAAAATCAATTTAACTCCATGCCCCCTGATGGTGGTGTTTAGAGTCTGAGAAGACTCTCATTAAATTATAAAAATGCTGATATCCCTGCTTTTACTTCACTATTACACTGAGAGGCTTCTTTTGCAGTGGAAATCCTCTTAGCCTCTCCTCTTACTGTTATTTTTTCTGTCAAAATCTATATAAACGCCAACAATAATAATATGAGAAACAGGCTTCAACTAACAGCTGAAGAAACTAATAGGAAATCTGTGACGAAGCACTCAAAAATATATATATTGTAGAATTCTCCTCCACTAGGAAAATATACAGACTAAGCCTAAAGCAATACACTAGGCAAAAGGCTTAAACAATATGCTTGGGAAGAACAACCTGACGACGTAGAACAATCAGCCACTGCACAAACAGGAACAGGGCTTCCTTATATCTGGGGAGGAACAGAACAGGTGTTAATGATAAGCCCTGATGAGCAAACTGTGTTAGCAGTGGCTTCAATAGTTAGGGGTGCCGGACCGTCTGATCCAAGACACGCCACACTGTAAATAAAATCCGTACCAGTAATTTGCTGCCAGTACTTTTTCCATTATCTTAAGGACATGTCTATCAAGATAATAACAGAAAAATACTTTGTAAACACAGTAAATATCTGTTAACACAAAGATCTGATATGACTTTCAACAGAAATCTACTGTGTTCAAAAAGTATTTTTCCGTTATATTTATGCGCAGGACCCCCGGCATGCCACCCCCTACCCGGGGGATGGCCCAGAGGACACGGCGCTGGGCACGTGGGCACTCAGGGCAGAGAGAGAAGACGACAAGCCTTTCAGAACCTGTCCACAACAACCAAGATCACAGTAAAACCCTCCGAAAGTGGGAGGTCGGTGAGAAGATCTATGGACAGGTGCGACCAAGGTCGTTGTGGAACAGGTAGAGGCAACAATTTCCCTGCAGGAAGGTGTCTCTGCACCTTACTCTTAGTGCACACTGAGCAGGAAGAGACATACCGTTTCACATCATTGGCCAGCGTAGGCCACCAATACCTCCCCGTTAGACAGGTTATGGTACGACCGATACCTGGGTGGCCAGAGGCAAGAGAGGTATGGGCCCATTTCAGGAACTTGTCCTGGGGACATATTGACGATGCAGAGGGCATCGAGGCGCGAAATGGGATCTTCGCATAATGCCCGTCAGATCTCGGCATCTAACGCCCACTTAATGGGAGCGACTATGTGTGCCTGTGGAACAATAGGGCTAGGGTCCACAGGTCGTTCCTTGGTGTCAAAGATGCGCGAGAGTGCATCAGCTTTCATGTTTTTACTGCCCAGGATGTACGTCAACGTATAGGTAAACCGAGTGAGGTATTGGGACCACACAAGCCTGGCAAGGTTTAAGTCTCTTCGCTGCTCAGATGTACTCTAGGTTACAGTGGTCAGTCCAAATGAGGAAAGGGTGTTTAGCCCCTTCTAACCAATGCTTCCATGCTATTAAGTCTGTGATCGGAGCTGTGACCTGACCAAAACCACAAATGAATCTCCGGTAATAATTGGCGAAACCAAGGAAACGCTGTACTGCTTTCACTGTGGTTGGGGTTGCCCAATTACGCACAGCGCATATTCGATCCTCTTCCATCTCCACCTCAGACAAGAAAATGCGATAGTCCAGGAAGAAGACAGCGTTTTGAAAAAACTGATATTTTTCGGCCTTGACATATAGATCGTACTCCAGTAATCTTCCAAGTACCCGGCGAACCAGATCGACATGCTGCTCTCGGGTGGCGGTGTACAGCATGATGTCATTGATGTACACCACCAAGCCGTGAACAACCATGTCCTCGAAAACCTAGTTAACAAACGATTGGAAGACCGCTGGAGCGTTCATAAGACCATAAGGCATTACCAGGTATTCATAATGATCTTTTGTAGTGCTGAATGCCATTTTGTATTTTTCTCCTTCCCGGATACACACCAGATGATAGGCACTTTGGAGTTCCAACTTTGTAAAGAAGTGCGCAGGGTTCAAAGTTTCTATTGTAGAGGTGATTAGAGGCAAAGGATATGTATAACGAACCATTATTTTATTGAGCGCTCTATAGTCCATGCATGGACGCAGACACCCGTCTTTCTTCTTTACAAAGAAGAAGCTTGAAGATGTAGGTGAAGTGGAAGGACGGATGTACCCCTGTTGTAGCGATTTGCAGACGTATGTTTCCATGTCCTCTGTCTCTGCATATGACAAGGGGGAAATGTGACCCCTAGGCAATACTGAACCCGGTAGGTGTCACAATCCCACTGCCGATGGGGTGGTAATTTGTTAGTAGATTCTCTGAAGTGAACAAAAGCAAGGTCCGGATATTCAGTTGGGATAGGATTGTTGTCTGGACTTTCCACCAGGATGGCCCATAGCAAAACCAGAAAGCACCTTCCCGGAACCCTCATGCAACAACCCCGGACCTAAGGGACCAGGAAATAACAGGGTTATGTTTTGTAAGCCAAGGCAGACACTACAGGGCAGGATGGTGTATCTATCACATAAAAAGATATACATTCTACATTCTTCGCCATACATCTCATTGTGATAAGAATGGTTTGTTCTGCTATAACCCCAGATCCCAGTGGACGGTCATCCAAGGCATGTACCAGAATGGGCTGTTTAAATTTTTTAATAGGTATCCGTAAAACACTAGCCAACCTCCAGTCTATAAAATTTCCAGCCCTAAATCACATGAAATACATTCTGAGGGAACTATTTTGTAAAACCGAAATATGTCAAATATGAACGTATGAGAGAGTAAATTATGTTTGTATATGTAGCATGTAAATAGCGTAGTTTTTGCTAGGGCGAAGGTCGGGGATGGTGGATGGGCGTATAAATCCGCGACTTGCATGCCAGTGTTCACAAGTTCAAATCCAGACCAGCACTTTGTGCGTGTTTTCTTCTACATTGCATGTGTCATGCAGACAGACGATTGTCGTTTTTTTTGCAATGTTAACCCTAACCTTAATCCTAACCTTAACCTCAGTAACGTCATATCCAACCTTAACCGTTAGTAACCTAATGCCTAACCTTAACCGCGTTAGTAACCTAATGCCTAACCTTAACCGTTAGTATCCTCTTACCTAACCTTAACTGTGAATGTTGCAATGTAATTTCGAACGCTATGGAATGTATGGAATGTGTGGAATGTTCTCGCATAAATCTGCTAAACGAAATGTACCGGAGCAACGTAATTGAAGTACAAATATAGCCTAATAATGAAACGTGCAGTTCAAATGTAAAAAAAACTAAATATGTTGGCATATAACGTAATTCAGGTTTCCTGCCGCCCCTGAATCTATCAAAGCTGTTATGGGTTCTGAGCTGGGGTACCTAAGAAAAACTACAGGTAGGTGTAGCTGTGTGGCAATGGGTGAGGAGGAACACTGTACCTGGGATGGTGCTCGTAGGCCCGTGCTGCCGCTTCCGGGACCTGAGAGTCGCAGGTGGCAAGATGCCGCATAGTGCCCCTTTTTGCCACAATAAGAACACTGCTCCTGGCGCCTCCCAGGTCCCCCCTCTTTGTTCCGCAGCCCCGTACTCCCTAATTCCATGGGGACTACTCTGTATGCCTGACCAACCGCGGGTCTGGATGGAACTACATGAGACCCTCCAGTGTGCCCTCTCGCCTGCAGGAGGCTGTCCAGCTGGATTGCCATGTCCACCAGCTGGTCGAAACCCAGCATGGTGTCACGACAAGCGAGCTCCCGCTGGACATCCTCCCGCAGGCTGCACCAGAAGTGATCTATCAGTGCCCTCTCATTCCATCCAGACCCTGTGGCAAGTGTCCAAAACTCCAGGGCAAACTCTCGGGCCATTTTATTGCCCTGGTGAAGATGGTACAGGTGTTCCCCGATGTCCCGTCCCTCTGAATGATGGTCAAAGACGGAGGAGAACAGTCGGGTTAACGCCTCATAATCATCGATTACCGGGTTTTGATCCCGCCACACGGCATTAGCCCACTCCAACGCCCTGACACTCTGTCTCGATCGGTGGCAAGCGGTGGCGTAGTAGTAAAATACCGGAGAAGGAACCCGTGGCACTGGGAGGCCTTCCCGTCATACTCCCGGGGAAGAGACAGGTGGACAGTTGCGGTAGACACTGGTTGGAGTGGTGGGTCGGGCTCAACATGTGGGGCTACATCAGCGCTGGGCCCCGGCTTCTGGACCACCTCGTCTATAGTGTTCCCCAGGCCTTTGTGAACCTGGGTCTGGATGGAACTAAAATCATTTGAAGCATTTCGCCTAATTAATTGACTGTACTGTACTGCAGACAACAAGGCATTTCTTTATCATTGTTACAACTTAATTGTGTTAAATAAAGCACTGTAAGAAATTAACTGCATTCCTTACAAATAACTTTCCCAACTGCTTTTTTATTTTATCTTTCCTTTTAGTGCTGTGAAAACCCTATGGGCCCTATTTTAACGATCTGAAACGCAAGTATCAAACGCGAAACGCAAGTTACATTGTGGGAGGGTCCCGGGCGCAGTTGGTATTTTACCGGCGGGATAAATGATTGTTGCGCCCAACGCATATCTAAAATGGGTAGGTCTAAAGTAGCTTTATTAGTCATAGGTGTGGTTTGGGCGTAACGTGCAATAAACCAATCAGATCGTCATCTCACATTCCCTTTAAGAGCAGGCGCGCTTGTTCCATGGCGGATTGCTATTATAACGGCAATTTTCTATTGATTTTTCTTTTTACAAAATGTAAATAAAGAAATGTCACAAGACATAGCCTACTTTCCGATGTTTTGGACTCACTCTCACTGAATCACGAGGTTATGAATGCATGGTAATATTTTTGCAATGTAGTCTAACATTAGACCGAGATTACTCTTCTGTCAAATAAGCTTTCCACTTCCGTTCTGCATTTCTGGGCATTTGAGTGGCTGGCACGCATTTAAACATCACGTCTCCTGAATTCCTCTAATATTTCCTAATTAATGTCATCAACACATCCATGATTCATGGAAATGTTGCGTAAAATACAACAAAGAATGCTGCGACTTGAGTAGTGTACCTGTTCTATCCAAACACCTGACGCGCATTTTCAATGTGCCAAATGGTCGTTCAATTAGGCTACACTTCGTGTTTGTGTATGTTTTTGATTAAACAGCATTTTACGCACTTGCTGGCATCATAAATTGTGTCATCGTTAACCATGTCTTTAATGGATAGCTGTTGTCCCCTTCACAGCCACCCATCTAAGGGGGGATTCCTCATGCCAAAGTTGCCATAAATGAGTCGTGGCTTGAGCCTGAGTAATTATGAGTAAAGACATGGGTGATTTTACTATTAGCATCGCAAATTACGTGTGTATACTTGTTGTATGAATGGGTTCCCTTGAGTTTGATGTATATCAGTGCAAATAATTGATTATGAATAATTTGAGTAAATGTGTACACTAGATGTATACCTATTTTTCACATTTTCGGACACCACAATGACTTCCTCGTGTGGTAATATTTTTCCTTCTAATTACGTATTGCAATAATAAAGAACTGCTGCATTTGTGTAGATGAGAGGAGCAAAGTGTATGCGCGTTGTGCACATGCTACATTATGGTTAAGCATGCGCCCTTAAAATAGCATATGAATAACACGCCACTGACTTTAAACCAGGTTTTTCCTGGTCAGTGGCGGAATTGTTTTTGGGGATTGCAAGATAGCACCAGGGAACGTTTGCGCCGGAACACGCCTCTTCTTTTCGCTGAACCGCCCAACGAACGCAAGTTCATTCCCTAATTTACCGACGCGCGTCTGTGGAGGGAAAAGTCCCATATGCGTCGGGTGTAAGATAGGAATGATACATGCGTTTGTGTAAAAAGTCAATTGCGCCGGGTGTAAGATAGGGCCCTATGTCTACATATTACTTTGCATATGCGATTGCATATATTACTTAACTATATAAGAATTACTCTTTATATTAATAAAAGACGTTGCATTTGAGTATGACAGTCCTGGAACACGTAGTCTATATGCACACACACACACGTTCGTTTATTGAATTAGAACACAGGTAATATCTTTCAAACTGATTTTTGGTGAGCTTCTCTTCGAAACGTGATATCTTCAAAACGCGTCCCCACCAGATTTCGTCATTTTGTCCTCACCACTTTTTTGAGAAAAAGACCTGGTGCAGGATGGCAATCAGGAGACTCTGGACATTTCCCGTTAGGAGGCCGGTAGTGTTTTGCGGCCGCAAGGTCCGATCTGATAGTAGCTAGTTATATTTTGGAAGTTTTCAGCAACATCATCCTGCTGATCTAAACTGTGCAGCCCCTGCCCAACCTGTACGTAGAGATGTAGCAGCCTCTTTCAATGAGACGCTACCGCTAATGCTAGCACCCCACCCGTCTACAAAACTGTACCCAGCACTTCAGAAAATGCATTTCTGAAAATGTCGATGTAGTACCCAGCACATTTCAAACCCCGCAAAGTGAATCTGTAGCTACTATGATATACTGTATTTTTTATAATAAAACAAAAAAGGCTTTATTTAAATAGAAAAATGCATTCTACTTTTATTCTAATTTAATTAATAGGCCTTATACAAATAAAATTACAAAAACGATATCCCTACGAGTAGGTGCTGTAGGTGCAGGAGCTATATACAGCAAATGCAGTCCATTTACTTTTTTTAAAGACAAACCCACCAGTATTATTTAAATGAAAAGTAATAGATTTTTAAGAAGTGATTAGTGCCGATGTTTAAGTATATACACCTACAAAGGATTCAAACCCTCAATCTCCGTCATTGCAAATCTTTCACAGTACTGTGAGGCGACCTAATCTACTGTGCCACTCTTTCCATGTGCTGCCTTGGGAAACTAGATATCAGTACTACTGTACTGTAGGCTACATAGCGCTTGCTGTGTTTTCAGAGTAGAGCATTTTCACTGGTCTCTTGCGCCATGGACTCTAGAGCCGCTCTGTCGTAGTAATAGACCATTTAATGGTAACTAAATGTACTATTTGGTGACACGGTATGAGAGCAATTTATCACTTCATTATCTGTATTGGCTAAAAAGCTTAAAGCCTGACCAAGACACATTATTGTGCCTCTTTCTGCCCTTAGGATATATTTATGACTCCTTATCTAATGGTCAGATGTTACAAACGCCTTAGGTCAGCTAGCTTCTCAACCCGACCCCCCATATCTAAGCAGTCTTTTTCTCTCATTCTTTGAGGCAGGGTAAAACAGACTTTTTGGCAGCTTCATCATTAGACATTCAATCTCTGCATTACACATACAATTATTTGCAATGTAATGATCTCATCTTATTCAACTTGTTAAGGCCTCTTCAAAAAAACTGTAACACATTTTCAGAATATTGCTTAAATAAAAATCACTTCATGAACTTTAGAACATAATTTGAATATTAACTCTGATACAGTTATCAGGGTTTCCGCGGGGTCTTAAAAAGTCTGAAATTCTGAACGTCAATTTTAAGGCCTAAAAACGTCTTAAAAATTGCCAGATTTTCATCCGAGGCCTTAAATTTCATTTAGTCAGGTCTTAAAAACAGTTTTACCCATGTTCATTTCCAGAAACGCTGGCCGCAGAAAGAGAATATCTAGTTGTAGCCTACAAGGCGTATTCATGAATATTGTCAATGTTAATTAGGAACAAAAGTACATTTTGCGTTGCACACTGACATTTTTTAAGGTGCAACAGTAACAAAACCAGCAGAAAGCTGCCCTCAGAACGTTGATTCGGTGTGTTGTAGTTCTTTCTGGGGATATTGATGTTGGTACGTACGCGGTGATAAAACTACAAATCCTGTGATAAATGCAATACCTTTCCGCGAAATACTACATGTGTGAAATGACACGCTTATGCAACCTAAGTCAACAAACGGTTGTAACGTTATGTCTTCATTGATTGTCGTCGATGGGACAGTGAGCAGTTACATGCCAGGACTATACCGGTTTTAAATGTAATATTGGCACCCTTAATAGTCCTGGCATGTAACTGCGTTCACTGTCATGCCGTGACTGCGCAAGTGACATTTATGTTACACACATAGGATTTAATTAGCCTACTTGTTGATATTTAATCAAAGGGCATAGCCTGGGCTGAGGTGGATACAAAGAAAAATTGTTTATTCTGTTTCTTTGTTGTTTGTTTATTATATTACATGTATTAATTGCTATTATTAGTCAATTAATAGGGAGATAATCGATAATCGAATCAAATCGAAATCGAATCGGACTGAAAAAACAAATTGTTAGTTTAATCGATTCATCGAAAAAATAATCGCTAGATTTATCGTTTAAAAAATAATAGTTTATCCCAGCCCTAATTCTAAAGCTACCATTTTTTAAGAAGGCACACTTTGATGCTGCATTTATGAGCGAATTCAGGTGAAATCCCTTTAAGGTTTTTTAATATGAAGGTTAAAAGCTATGATTCTGCTTTGAAGTATTATTTTTTAACTGTTCTGCAAATCTGTTAAAATACATGGTGTTGTTATGGGTGGTATGAATCAAGCCAGATACAGCGTTCTTTACTCATGTCTTAATTGCAGACTTTAATTTAATCGTGATGAATGTTGATTGGCTGATGACATTACATGAATTTTTACTTGCATTGGTAACTGGATTTTAGGACCAGTTATTTAATCAGGAAAGTTTTAAAAAACAATTCTTATTTGAAGCAATGATCTTGGGAAATGTCACAGGAAAGAGGTTTAACTTTCTTAATCATGGACAAAACAACAGAGCTTTCAGATTGGCATTTGGGGGAATGGACCAGGGACATTTCTGAATACCCTAACCCCCCTCATACTCAAATACCTCTATTGAAACCACTTCCATTCAGTTATTTCATTGCAACTATTTAATCTGGGAGATATTTTGACTAAGCAGAACAGGTGGGTGCAATTAATGATAAGGCAGAACAAAAAACCAGCAGCCTCAGGCCCTCGTAGCGGGTAAGACATGAGTCTCATAGGCCATCTTGCCACCCCTAATATATCATGTGTAATGTATGGACAATATACCATGGCTAAGAGCTGTTATTAGGCAGAATATGATGTGAGTGCCTGGATACAAAACCTAGCTTTTATATTTTACCAATATACCAGAAACCCTGTCATGCATTATCTCTGTAATAAAGTGGTTACTAGTTAATAAAAAATCATACACACTGACTTAAAATGAAATAGATCCAAAAATACAGTATATATTTTTTCTTCATTCAATTTGTTTTTCAATATTGACTGTTGTGCTAAATAAAAGCAATCATTTTCTATGTCAAATATAAAAACATTTTGAGATTAAAATGTTTAAAAAAGTACCAGCGTGTTTAATTTTTATACACAACATTGTAAGTAACACACTCACAGGGTAGACAAAAAATAAACATTGTGATATTCCACACATATTTTTCTCCAATTGTAAGCTATACCAGGTACAGTATGTATGTAACACCTATTAAAATAGCTAAGTATTGCATACTGGAACTACAGGTGAAAAAACGGTGTGCAGATCAGGTTATCAATGTTATTAAAACAGATCCTATGTTACAATAACACATTTAATTGATACCAACTCAGCTGTACGATTCTCTACTGGCTGAGCATTCATGTGCCTGAAAAAAACTTGAACAGAAACAAGCAGTCCAAAAAAAGCCTAGATGCCTTGTGACCTAGCCATCAAATACAGGCCAAAAGCACAACTCTGTAGTGTGCAGATTCTGCCATTGTGACAACTGTAATGGTGTGGGGGATATTTTCTTGGTAGACTTTGGGCCCATTAGTACCAATTGAGCATTGTTTAAATGCCACAGCATTACCTGATTATTGTTGCTTTCCATGTATATTCCTTTATGACCATAGTGTACCCATCTTCTAATGGTGTCGCAACTAACCCCCTCCCAGAGCACTGACGGCGTTCCGGGTTTCCAGAGTATTAAGTTGGCTATGTTTATGGGTTCAGTCCCGCTATTCTCTGTTGTGTTTTAAGCACCCCTCTAGCCTTCTCTATGGGTTCCGTATGCAGCAACAGGTGTTTTCTGTACCTTCGTATTGTGACAGAATCCTTGATCTATTAACATGGAGCCAGCAGATGATGGAGCGTTATCGCAAGCCCTCAGTGAACGAGACACTGTTCTCCGCCGACACCACAACCAGTTGGCCAACTTGGAGGGAGCAATGGAAGAGGTCCTACAATGCCTTTGCCGTATGGAACCCCAGCGCTCTCCAGGGTCGTCCGCCCCACAAGCCGAGAACCCCCATTCCGATGTGAGCCATGCGGATTCCACCTCGCTCTTCCGGAGCGGTATGACGGACACCCCGACAAGTGCCAGGGGTTCCTGCTACAATTCAACCTCTATTTTACACACCGCTCCAGCAAGCCTGGTTCTGATCAGGCCAGAATCGCCACAGTGATTTCGCTACTCGCCGGCAAAGCTCTGGATTGGGCCACCGCTGTGTGGGAGAGCGAGGGACCGGAGACCCGCGATTACGAACTTTTCACTGACCTGTTCCGAGCGGTGTTTCAGGCACTCTGTCGGCAGCGGAATATGCTCTGGACTTCCGGACCCTGGCGGCGTCCAGCGGGTGGAATGAGGCTGCTCTCTTGTCCTTGTTCCGTGAGGGATTACGCAAGGACGTAAAAATCGAGATGGCCTGCCGAGACGAAGGTACCACCCTGGATCAATTAATAGCTATGGCTGTACGGCTGGACCGACTACTTAGAGCGCGTAAGAAGACGGTTTTACGCACGGTCCTGCCACCGGTCCCCACCTCCAGGGAGGAACCCATGGAAATGGGCAGCACTCTTCTTACCCCTGAGGAGAGGAGCCGTCGCTTCCAGTGTGGGTTGTGCCTTTACTGCGGCAAGGAGAGTCATTTTCTCGCCCAGTGCCCCAACCTGCGAGAGTCACCGCGTACCAGAGGAAGAACACCGGCATCCCGTCAAGGTAGGCTTGAGCCTTTCTACACTCACCGTGTCTCGTGATGTCATGTCAGTCGAGGTCTGTTTTCTTGATTACCCCACTGCCAGCCCTTGTGTTGCCCTGGTAGATTCTGGTGCTGTGGGCTGTTTTGTGGATAAGGGGCTAGTGGAGCGATTGGGAAATCCGGTGGTCCCGCTGAAGAACACCATCCCCATCTTGGCAGTCGACAGTCGTCCTATTGGTAGTGGTAGGATAACCCACATCACAACACAGTTACAGGTACGGGTAGGAGACCGACACAGCAAATATATTCAGTTATATGTCATTCCCTCTCCGGCACATTCAGTGGTTTTAGGCATGCCCTGGTTACGCACACTCAATCCTGTGATCAATTGGAGAGAGGGGAGTATACAAACCTGGTCTACGGACTGTTCGGAGAGATGTCTGCCTGTCCTCGTGTCCACTACCTCGGTAGAGAGTCCTGACCCCGAATTAAATTACACCTCTATAGTGCCCACCGAATACCACGATTTAGGTGAAGTGTTCTCTACTATTAAGGCTGCCTGTTTGCCCCCACACAGAGCAGGAGACTGCGCTATCGACCTCCTCCCAGGGGCTCCGTTACCCCGCAGTCATGTTTATTCTCTATCTCCTGCTGAGACCAGGGCTATGGACACTTACATTCGAGAGAGCCTAGCTCAAGGGCACATCCGGCCGTCAACGTCACCAGTGTCATCTAGTTTTTTTTGTGTCAAAGAAGGACGGGGGGCTTCGGCCGTGTGTTGACTATCGGTATCAGCTGTACTATAAATACCGATACCCTCTCCCTTTAATTCACAGCGCCATAGAAATGATGAACGGGGCTGCTTATTTCACCAAGCTTGATCTCCGTAGCGCCTACAACCTGGTGCGCATCCGGGAGGGGGATGAATGGAAGACGGCCTTCAGCACCACCTCGGGCCACTATGAATACCTGGTTATGCCCTATGGCTTGACTAATGCCCCTTCTGTCTTCCAGGCCTTTGTTAACGACGTGTTCAGAGACCTCCTGGGTCATCGAGTCCTGGTCTACATAGATGATATCCTGGTCTACTCTGACACGTATGAACACCACGTACAGCACGTCCGCGAGGTGTTACGCAGGTTGCTTGCCCATCACTTGTATGTCAAGGCCGAGAAGTGTGTGTTTCACCGGACGTCTGTCTCCTTCTTAGGTTACAGGATCACCACCTCGGGTCTCGAGATGGAGGTGGACAAGATTGAAGCGGTCAAGTCTTGGCCGGTTCCGACCACGGTCCGAGATCTCCAGCGATTCTTAGGATTCGCGAATTATTACCGGAGATTCATCCACTCCTTCGGAATGGTGGCCACGCCCCTTACGGCTCTACGACGCTTGACCTGGTCCCCGGAGGCGGAGGAGGCCTTCTGGACCCTCAAGACTCGGTTCATCACGGCTCCTATTCTCAAGCACCCGGATCCTGCCCTTCCATTCGTGGTTGAAGTAGACGCGTCCGAGGTGGGCTTAGGCGCCATCCTCTCCCAGCGTCAAGGTAACCCTGCCAAGTTGTTTCCATGTGCTTTTTATTCCAGACGTCTCTCACCAGCAGAACAGAACTATGACGTGGGGGACCGGGAGCTGTTGGCTGTCGTGGACGCGTTAAAGAGGTGGAGACACTGGCTGGAGGGAGCTACTCAACCGTTCCTGGTGTGGACGGATCACCTTAACCTGGAGTATCTCAAGGCCGCTAGGTGACTCAACCCCAGACAGGCCAGGTGGGACCTTTTTCTAACCCGCTTTGACTACACCATATTATACCGCCCTGGGTCGAAGAATACGAAGGCAGACGCGCTTTCGCGTCTGTACGACACCGCACCCCGGACTCTAGAGCCTTCCACCGTTATCCCCACCGCGCGCATTGTTGCACCTATACGCTGGGGACTCGATGACAAAATACGACGATCACAGGTAACCAACCCGCCTGACTGTCCCCCAGATCTTCTCTTTGTCCCTCCAGCCTGTAGAGATCGTCTCTTGGTATGGGTCCACACCTCACCAGCCTCAGGACACCTGGGAATTCAACGCACCCTACAAACCTTACGTGGGAAATACTGGTGGCCGTCCATGGCACGAGACGTGAGGAGGTATGTGGCATCCTGTTCAACATGCGCACAGAGCACCAGCCCGAGACATCTACCTGTCGGTAAGCTACACCCTCTCCCCATACCACAGCGACCGTGGTCCCACATCACGATCGATTATATCACTGACCTGCCTGCGTTGCATCGCAATACCACCGTCCTTCAGGGGTGCAAACTTGTCACCTTTCGGCGAAATTCGCCGTTTTTACTTTAAAATAGGTCACCCACGTGATTTGTGTAGATCTGCATTAAAAAATATGGAGGGGGGGGGTCTGTCTTGTTACAGTAATCTGCGTGTAGGCATAACACATTTTCTAATTCGGGAATATTCACCCTGTGGAAATACTTTATTCTCTGTTGCGCCATTCTAACGGGCCCTGTCCACTTGCCATTTGGATTTTCGCCTCATAGATAATTCACATTGATCTATATCTAGGTGGAGAAAGTAGTTTCAGTGGTACCTGCTTTAGTGTTTAGACGACGATTACACCAAATGAAATGTCGTCCTACTGAGTAGTAATTATATTGTCCTAAAATAAAATGACTTCCCGATATAGTCTACATATACGAAGGGAATAATTGCATACAAAACGATTTAGACAAAGATCACCATTGCAAACATGAATAATGACAGGAAGATTCTTGTTGTGTTGACATTGCTGCATTACGGCAGACGAGGGCTACAGCCAAGTTCACAAGCTAGCAACGTAATTACAAAGCTAACGTTTGATGTATAGCAGCTGTCTAACCGGGGTGCCCAATAGGTCAATGGCAATCTACCAGTCGATCGCAAAGACAATGCGGGTAGATCGCACATTTTTAATAAATGCTTTTGTTACATTTTTATTTTCATAGAAATAAATATAACAACTTAATTATTTCTCCATTTAGTTTCTTTCTGACTTGCACTTAACGAATAGATTTTGACCAGGCAAGATTTTTGTTTATTCAGTTGCCATGACAATTACAGTACATTTAGTCTGCCTCGCGATTTCTAAGAGCTTTGGACTCGGCGCACAGAGCTCAAAATTGTGAAGCTTGGCCTAATCTCCGTATTTGGTAGCACATATGATATTAATTTGCAAAATACAATGTAAAATAAATTCCAACCATTTGGAAATGAGTGCAGTACCAAGCAAAAAGCCTAAAACTTACCATTTCCATGCTATGATCTTTTCTTAATGCATTTGTCTGATCTGCCAAACAAGTACTGTAGGCTATTGCCCTTTCCAAAGAAAGGAAACGTTGACAAACATTTTCGGACACTTAATAAAATCTATGACAACGATTTTCCTGCAAGAAGCAAGCCTAGAAGAACAAAGGTGAAAGAACTGACATCTCAATTAATTGGTCAACAGTCACTTTTTAGTCGCCCAAGCCTAAAAGCAAAGGCATCCACAGAGGCATAATTCCGGGTGAGTCACACCATCATAAACTGGCTACTGTAATTTGTTGTGCTGTAGATGTTTTGAGTTCAGCGTTAAAATGGAGTATCAAAAATCAACATTTATTAACGTTTTTCTCCTTAATTAGATGAAGAATTCCACATAGAGATGCATGTAGTCATTCAGAGAACAAACAGGAGTGGTGAGCTGTCCAACTTTCATAGGCAATAGGGAAAAATCGAAAATATATCTTTATCTAATGTATTTATGTTGTAGCCTACCTAAATCGCTTGAAGTAGCCTAGTTCTAATTATTTTACTATCTGATGGATTATCTAATTTTGATAGATGGATTATGTAAATAGATCCCATATTCCAGTTTAGTAGCCTATACAATTTTAGAGAAAAATGGAAAGAGTGATTTTCATTTGAACTAGCTGCATTTTGTTATGTTAATGTTACTTCACTCTGGACACTCGTGTTGATTTGAATTTCATTAAGAAAACTCTTATGTGAATATATATTTTTTTCTGCTAGCTTGGGCCATTTTTGGTAGTAATGGGATTGTGGGGTGGACCGGAGTGGGTGATTTGGAGAGTATCGGGGTGGGTGGTTGGAAGCAGAGATGGGCATAAATACAGTAATAGGTTACTTTTCTGGGTTGGGCTAAGTGCACAACTTTGGGGATGTTCCTCAGTAAGACACTAATGACCAGGTAAATGAAGTTCTGTAATTTGGGTGAGTTTTTGCCCTATATCCTCATGCTAAAATGGGTTGTAATTCCACATTTTCAAGCACATTTTTTTTTCTACCTGGGGGGCATGCCCTAGGGGGGTTCGGTCTTTGTCACCTTTTTCACCCCTGATGAGTTTGCACCCCTGGTCCTTGTGGTAGTAGATAGGTTCTCCAAGGCCTGTAAGCTGATCCCCTTTCCTAAGCTCCCCACCGCGTTTCAAACAGCAGAAGCTCTGTTTAATGTTGTCTTTCAACACTACGGTATACCCGAAGACATAGTATCCGACAGGGGCTCCCAATTTACCTCTCGGGTCTGGAGAGCCTTTATGGTCAGGTTGGGGGTTGACTTACCATCAGTCTCACGTCCTGGTACCTTCACAGTCGAACGGACAAACCGAACGAGTAAACCAAGAGATAGGCAGGTTCCTGCGCTCATACTGTAGCAACCAACCCGGGGAATGGGCAGACATCCTTCCCTGGGCAGAATACGCACAGAACTCCCTCCGACATACTTCCACTAACCTGACACCCTTTCAATGTGTTCTTGGATTTCAACCCCCTCTAGTTCCCTGGCACCCGGACACATCCAACATACCAGCGGTGGACGACTGGTTCAAGAGAGCGGAGGCTTTATGGTCCGCAGCACACACCCGCCTGCAGCGTGCCATCCGTCGATACAAACACCATGCGGATGCGCGCCGACGAGAAGCCCCGGTGTTCCAACCAGGAGACAAAGTTTGGGTTTCCACACGTAACATGCCTCTCACCGCCCCTTGCAGGAAACTGTCTCCCCGGTTTTTGGGTCCCTTCCCTATCACCCGCAAGGTCAACGATGTGTCCTACACCCTCCAACTCCCGCGCCACATGCGCATCTCACCCACATTTCATGTGTCACATCTCAGGCCGGTGGTCCGGGGTCCTCTGGACACTAACGATGGAGCCAGACCGCCTCCCCCTCCCTTGATCATCGGTGGGGATGAGGCCTACGCCGTGGACAGCCTGCTGGACTCCCGACGTCGCGCTGGATGCCTACAGTACCTGGTCGACTGGGAGGGGTATGGCCCAGAGGAACGGAGCTGGGTTCCCGCTCAGGACATCCTGGACCCCTCCCTGTGCCGGGACTTCCATCGTCGCCGACCTGATCGTCCCGGTCCCCGTCCGCGGGGTCGACCCCGATCCCTTCCGGCCTCTTCCACTCCTCAGAGGGGGGGCTCTGTCACAACTAACCCCCTCCCAGAGCACAGACGGCGCTCCGGGTCTCCAGAGTATTAAGTTGGCTAGGTCTATGGGTTCAGTCCCGATATTCTCTGTTGTGTTTTAAGCACCCCTCTAGCCTTCTCTATGGGTTCCGTATGCAGCAACAGGTGTTTTCTGTTACTGCTCATTTAACGGACATAAAGCCCGATCCTGTTTGCTTGTTTCCTTGTCAAGGATTATCTACTGTCAATGCGTCTAGATGTGTGCTGGGGCACGTTTTGAACCCAGAGTATTTTGTGTTGTTATTGTATGCTGGAGATCTGTGAAGCAAGACCGTTATTAAATTCTCCTTTCGCCTGCATCTGCCTCCGTTTACCTTCGTATTGTGACAAATGGCTACTTCCTGCACGATAATGTGCCATGTCAAAAAGATCACATCATCTCAAACTGGTTTCTTGACAGTGAGTTCACTGTACTAAAATGGCCTCCACAATTAACAGATCTCAAAACATTCGAGCACATTTGGGATGTGGTGGAATAGGAAATTAGTCTTGTCGAATCTATGCCACAAAATTTTAAGGCAGTTCTGAAGGCAAGATGGGATCCAACCTGGTACTATCAAGCTGTATATAATGAAGTGGCCGGTGAGTGATTATATAGATATAGATATAGATATAGATATATATATATATATATATATATATATATACACTCACCTAAAGGATTTTTAGGAACACCCATTCAATTTCTCCTTAATGCAATTATCCACTCAATCACATGGCAGTTGATTCAATGCATTTAGAGGTGTGGTCCTGGTCAAGACAATCTCCTGAACTCCAAACTGAATGTCAGAATGGGAAAGAAGGGTGATTTAAGCAATTTTGAGCATGGCATGGTTGTTGGTGCCAGACGAGCCGGTCTGAGTATTTCACAATCTGCTCAGTTACTGAGACTTTCACAAACAACCATTCCTAGGGTTTACAAAGAATTGTGTTAAAAGGGAAAAACATCCAGTATGTGGCAGTCCTGTGGGCGAAATTGCCTTGTTGATGCTAGAGGTCAGAGGAGAATGGGCCGACTGCTTCAAGCTGATAGAAGGGCAACTTTGACTGAAATAACCACTCATTACAACCGAGGTATGCAGCGAAGCATTTGTGAAGCCACTACACGCACAACCTTGAGGCGGATGGGCTACAACAGCAGGAGACCCCACCGTGTACCACTCATCTCCACTACAAATAGGAAAAAGAGGCTACAATTTGCAAGAACACACCAAATTTGGACAGTTGAAGACTGGAAAAATGTTGCCTGGTATGATGAGTCTCGATTTCTGTTGAGACATTCAGATGGTAGAGTCAGAATTTGCATTAACAGAATGAGAACATGGATCCATCATGGCTTGTTACCATTGTGCAGGCTGGCGGTGGTGGTGGTGTAATTGTTTGGGGGATGTTTTCTTGGCACACTTTAGGCCCCTTAGTGCCAATTGGGCATCGTTTAAATGCCACGGCCTACCTGAGCATTGTTTCTGACCATGTCCATCCCTTTATGGCCACCATGTACCCTTCCTCTGACGGCTACTTCCAGCAGGATAATGCACCAGGTCCTAAACCTGAATTTCAAATTGGTTTCTTGAACATGACAATGAGTTCACTGTACTAAAATGGCCCCCACAGTCACCAGATCTCAACCCAATAGAGCAGTGGTATTCAACTCTAACCCTACGGGGTCCGGAGCCTGCTGGTTTTCTGTTCTACCTCAACATTAATTGGACTCACCTGGTGTCCCAGCTCTAAATAAGTCTCAGATTAGAGGGTTGCAATGAAAAAATGGAGTGGATCTGGCTTCGAGGTCCAGAGTTGAATACCCCTGCAATAGAGCATCTTTGGGATGTGGCGGAACGGGAGCTTCGTGCCCTGGATGTGCATCCCACAAATCTCCATCAACTGCAAGATGCTGTCCTATCAGTATGGGGCAACATTTCTAAAGAATGCTTTCAGCACCTTGTTGAATCAATGCCACGTAGAATTAAGGCAGTTCTGAAGGCGAAAGGTGGTCAAACACAGTATTAGTATGGTGTTCCTAATAATCCTTTAGGTGAGTTATAAGTCACTAGTGACAACTGCAACTTCTGCACATTATCATTGCGTAAAACTCTTCATTGATAACATATTGATTTAACTTGGTGAACTCATTTACTCATTTTACAATTCATTATACAGTGCCTTGCAAAAGTATTTGGCCCCCTTGAACTTTTCGACCTTTTGCCACATTTCAGGCTTCAAACATAAAGATATGAAACTGTAATTTTGGGACAAAATCATGAAGTGGAACGAAATTTATTGGATATTTCAAAATTTTATAACAAATAAAAAACTGAAAAATTGGGTGTGCAAAATTAATACTAATACTTATTAATACTAATAAGTTAATACTTTGTAGCGCCACCTTTTGCTGCGATTACAGCTGTAAGTCACTTGCGGTATGTCTCTATCAGTTTTGCACATTGAGAGACTGACATTTTTGCGCATTCCTCCTTGCAAAACCGCATGAGCTCAGTGAGGTTGGATGGAGAGTGTTTGTGAACAACAGTTTTCAGTTCTTTCCACAGATTCTCGATTGGATTCAGGTCTGGACTTTGACTTGGCCATTCTTACACCTGGATATGTTTATTTGTGAACCATTCCATTGTAGATTTTGCTTTATGTTTTGCATTATTGTCTTGTTGGAAGACAAATCTCTGTCCCAGTCTCAGGTCCTTTGCAGACTCCATCAGCTTCTCTTCCAGAATGGTCCTGTATTTGGCTCCATCCACTTTCCAATCAATTTTAGCCATCTTCCCTGTCCCTGCGGAAGAAAAGCAGGCCCAACCCAGGATGCTGCCACCACCATGTTTGACCGTGGGGATGGTGTGTTCAGGGTGATGAGCTGTGTTGCTTTTACGCCAAACATAACGTTTTGCCGTGTTGCCAAAAAGTTTGATTTTGGTTTCATCTGACCAGAGCACCTTCTTCCACATGTTTGGTGTGTCTCCCAGGTGGCTTGTGGCAAACTTTAAAAAACAATTTTTATGGATATCTTTCAGAAATGGCTTTCTTCTTGCCATTCTTCCATAAAGCCCAGATTTGTGCAGTATATGACTGCTTGTTGTCCTATGGACAGACTCGCCCACCTCAGCTGTAGATCTCTGCAGTTCATCCAGAGTGATCATGGGCCTCTTGGCTGCATCTCTGATCAGTCTTCTCCTTGTATGAGCTGAAAGTTTAGAGGGACGGCCGGGTCTTGGTAGATTTGCAGTGGTCTGATTCTCCTTCCATTTCAATATTATCGCTTGCACAGTGCTCCTTGGGATGTTTAATGCTTGGGAAATCTTTCTGTATCCAAATCCGGCTTTAAACTTCTCCACAACAGTGTGTGTTCGGCCCTGCCTGGTGTGTTCCTTGTTCTTCATGATGCTCTCTGTGCTTTCAAAGGACCTCTGAGAAAATCACAGAGCAGGTGCATTTATACGGAGACTTGATTACACACAGGTGGATTCTATTTATCATCATTAGTCATTTAGGTCAACATTGGATCATTCAGAGATCCTCACTGAACTTCTGGAGAGAGTTTGCTGCACTGAAAGTAAAGGGGCTGAATAATTTTGCTTGCCCAATTTGTCCGTTTTTTATTTGTTAAAAAAGTTTGAAATATCCAATAAATTTTGTTCCACTTCATGATTGTGTCCCACTTGTTGTTGCTTCTTCACAAAAAAATACAGTTTTATATCTTTATGTTTGAAGCCTGAAATGTGGCAAAAGTTTGAAATGTTCAAGGGGGCTGAATATTTTCGCAAGGCACTGTATGTTTTTTCATTTACAGACTGTATTTATGTCATTACTCTTCTGTCATCCTTACATCTTATTGTTAACATTTTCATTCTTTATATATTTTTTACTATTATACCTGCATTGCTAATCTGTGGCACAATATTTTTACTGTACTTGCAATTCATTTTGGGTCTTCTGTACATGTGAGAAATAAACTAAACTTGAACTTGTTTGAGTCAATGGATGCCAGGTCAGCAACAGATGAACCGGCAGAAAGTAGGCTAGAGCCCCGAGGCTAGATAGGCATCTTGACGAGCTGGACTGGGGCAGTGGAAGGCTGTACTGGTGTTTGGACAGACTGTACTGTGGAGTATGGACAGATGCCGTGGAAGAATGGGCTAGAGTCTAGACAGGCTGGACTGGAGCCATGGAAGGCTGAACTGGAGTCTGGACAGGCTGGACTTGAGCCATGTGACATTGTGCAGGGAGCTGTAGCAAAGCTGACTATGCAGGGGTCTGGAGCTGAGATGGCTGGACAGGGGCATGGAGCTTAGATAGCTGGATAGAGGCATGGAGTTGAGATGGCTGTACAGGGGGATGAAGCTAAAATGTCTGGACCGGGGCCTGAAGCTGAGATGGCTGGACTGGCTTGGAGCTGAGATGGCTAGACAGGGGCTTGAGGCTAAGAAGGCTGGATAAAGGCATCGAGCTGAGATGGCTGGACAGGGGGTTGAAGCTGAAATGGCTCGACAGGGGCATGAGCTGAAATGGCTGGAAAGGGGCCTACAGCTTAGATGGCTGGACAGGCTTGAAGCTGAGATGGCTGGATAGGGGCATGGATCTTAGATGGCTGGACAGGGGCCTGGAGCTGAACTGGCACACTTTGGCAGAAAATGATGACACTTTGTGGGATCTCCAAGGAACTGACCGGGCGATGTCCTCCTGGGAGCCATAGCGGTGCGGCTGGTGGTGGAGCAACTGTTTTCCTACCGCATGTTTTGCTTCCATAGTCTACTCTGCCTCCTTGTATGAAGAAAGTGTTATTCTGTCATGAGTTTGGTTATGTAGAGGGCAGAAGGAAGTTGCGAAATTCAATGAAATTCAATTTGATATGAGTAATACAAAACAAAGAACAGAATGAAACTGCAAAATTCAGAAACAAAAGCTGGAGAAAAAACAAAAAAGAAAGTTGCACAATGACGCATGCCTACATGTATACTGAAAAAGGAGAAGAAAAAAACAGCAAAACTGCATGCAAAACAATACCTAACGGGAAACAATGGCAAACACGTAAATAAAAAAAGGGCAGGCTATATACATGTATATGCTAGTTTCTAACGTTTACTAGTCCTAAATCACAGTTTTGTATTTTTGTACTGTATAATTTTCCACAAAGTTACACAGTGCAGGTTTAATTGAAGATCAGATTACATTTAATGACCAATTAATGCAAAAACATTACAGTAATACAGGGATCACATTCGTTTTCTCTTGTGACTGTATTTACAGATTAATAAGTAACATATAGGGTTTATGGTGATGCTAGCGATGGCTACAGTTAGAGTAATCAGACTTAAGCCCAATTTATACTTCTGCTTCAATGTTACGGCGTATCCTACGCCGTAGCTGGCTGCCTGCGCTTACCCTGCACCGTACCCGTCGCCATAGCAACGCAGCTGCAAGATCTGTGATTGGTCAGCTTGGGTGCATTGCTTTTCTGGCATGAACATGCAACGCAGACACCGACGGAAAAGTAGAAATGTTTATGACAGTGTAGGCTTAACCTTGACGCAGAAGTATAAATCAGCCTTTAACACCTCTGGCCCTATCTTACACCCAGCACAATTGACTTTTTACACCAATCATTCCTATCTTGCACCCGACGCATATGGGACTTTTACCTCCACAGACGCGCGTTGGTAAATTAGGGAATGAACTTGTGTTCATTGGACGGTTCAGCGAAAGGAAGAGGCGTGTTCCATCTTAAACGTTCCCTGGTACCATCTTGCAGTTACCGAAAACAATTCCACCACTGACCAGGAAAAACCTGGTTAATCGTCAGTGCCGTATTATTCAGATGCTATTTTAAGGGCGCATGCTTGGCCATAATGTGGCGTGTGCACAACACGCATACACTTGCTCCTCTCATTTACACAAATGTAGCTGTTCACATTATTGCAATAAATACACAATTAGAAGGAAAAATATTACCACGCAGCAAGGGAAATCATTGTGGTGTCCGAAGATGTGAAAAAATAGGCATACATCTAGTTTACACATTTACACAAATTATTCAGAATTAAATATTCGCACTGATATACATCGACTACAAGGGAACCCATTCAATGAACATACAAGTTATTTGCAATGCTAATAGTAAAATCACCCATGTCTTTGTTAATTACCCTGGCTCAAGCCACAACTAATTTTTGCAGGGAATCCCCGCTTGGATGGGTGGCTGTGAAGGGGACAACGCTATCCGTTAAAGACATGGCTGATGATGACACCGTTTCTGATGCCAGCAACAGTGCGTGAAATGCTGTTTAATCGAAAACACACACAAACACGCAGTGTAGCCTAATTGAACGAACATTCGGCACACTGAAAATTCACATCAGGTGTTTGGATAGAACATGAGGCACTTACACTACTCTAGTCACAACATTCTTTGTGGCTTGTTTTTTACACAACATGTCCATGAATCATGGATGTGTTGATGACATAAATGAGGAAATATTAGAGGACTTAAGGAAACGTGATTTTGACATGCATGTGCCGTTGCTTGCCACTTAATGCAAATGCCCAAGCTGCAGCAGAACGGGAGAGGAGCTTATTTGACAGACGAGTGAGGTAAGCAAAGTAATCTCGTTTTAATCTTAGACTACATTGCAAAAATATTATTATACCATGCATTCATAACCTCAGGCTTCAGTGAGAGTGAGCCCAAAACATTGGAAAGTATGTCTTGTGACATTTCTTTATTTACATTTTATAAAAAGTAAAATCAATAGCAATCCGCCGTTATAAAGCAATCCGCCATGGAACCAGCGCTCATGCTCTTAAAGGCAATGTGAGATGACACTCTGATTAGTTTATTGCACATTACGCCCAAACCACACTTATGACTAATGAAGCTATTTCAGACCTACCCATTTTAAATTTGCGTTGGGCGCAAGAGTCATTTATCCCTCCGGTAAAATAGCAACAGTGCCCGGGACCCTCCCACAATGTCACTTGCTTTTCGCGTTTAATACTTGCGTTTTAGATCGTTAAAATAGGGCCCATTATCTTCATTCCTTATTAAACTCTACTTGCAGCCTGAATTAAAGAGTCCACTGCTGTACACATGCATCTTGGCCACTTATCTCCCACATTGCGTTGGCATGATAACAGAGTCTGATGCTAATCTTCCCCCCACTGAGAGTAGTGCATTCATTAACATCAGCTTTGTTTCAGATTTCTCAAGTTATCTAGAATGGAACTATATGCTATTATGTAATTATATACTCCATGTGACATATTTGTTCTCCACTGTCACATACTTGTTAATGAATTACTTAAAGAGTTTAGATTCATTTAACTATATTTGAAAAACAGGTACATTGAATATATTACAATTACTATTAATACTTTATCAAAATTAACATACTGTATATTAGCAGAAAATTTTAATGAAACATTTAAATTTAACCAGAATTGATATTGAAATATATTTATATATCTTTTAAAGTTAGCTTGGAAAATAAACCTTTACACTTAAATGTGTTTTTTCTATGAAATCATAATTGTTATTTTGCTTCCGAAGACCACCCTTGAGTCTGAGGAAATATTCTCTGTCCCTCTATTGACACAAACCAACCCATCAATACCCTTACACTCACAAGGACACAGACTCATACACGTACACCTGCACCTTGACACACACATATGAAGGCCATCGCTGTGGAGGATAATTGACCTTGACATTAATGCTTTTTGACAAATATCATCTGGCAACAACATCTTTTATTTGAGTTATTTAGAAGTAATTCTACAGCAGTCAAAGGTCTGAAAATAAAGAGTAAACACTTTAATGTAGCACGTCTTCCATACCACTTAGATATCTTCTTGGACTTCGCTATAAGGTTGCCCAAGTCAAATCCTTGAGGGCTCCATTGTCAAAGTAATTTCCTGGAGGACTCCAGTGCCTACGGGTTTTCATTATTTTAGTGCCAGTTACAGTACACACGGAAACCAAGGTGTTTAGCATTCCTAGCACTGTTCCCTATGAAAGAAAGGAACAAAAACACTGCAAGCTTTAATACACCAAAAAGCCCTTGATTAATTTAATATAAAATACATTGAGATCTTATATCAAACATTTGTCAGTAACTGGTTTATGTTGACCATGCACATGGGTTTATTCTTGTGTGTGTCTGCCCTCTTCTGGAGAAGCAATGCTAAATGCCACATACAACAAAATACAAAATATGTTTTATTCCACGTGCAATGTCAACATTGCATAACATTCCTTTTGTTGTGTGTTTGTCAGTCAGTGTTACACCATAGAGATACCAAGACCTTTAATTACCAAAACAGTTAAAACAACAAAATATCCTTAAAGTCCAAATCTAAGTATAAAAAATAAACACAAATAATAAAAAGAAAATCCCAAACTAGCTTAATGTGGATTATTAAACATCCAAGTACTGGTTCTTAGATTGTTTCTGTGACAAATTACCAATGATGCCCAAAGGAGAACTTAACTCAGCATGTCTTCTAACTGAGGTTATGACAATAATACACTATGTTGGTGCTTTTTGTACAGTCTTGTTGCTATAGGCTTTAATAATAATAATAATAATAATACATTTTATTTCTAATGCGCTTTTCTTAAACCCAAAGTGCTACAGTATGATAACAGAAACAACAAAGAAACAACAAAGGCAATAAAACACAGCCTTTAATATATATGTCTTAACCAGCTTTTTAAAGTGACCCAGCGTTGGTGCATCTCTAATAGTAAGTGGAAGAACATTCCAGAGCTTGGGGGCTTTGTAAGAGGAGGCTCTTTCCCCCATGGTCTTGAGCTTACATGAAGGTCGATGGAGCAAAAGAGAATTAGCAGAACGGAGAGAACGTGGTGGAGTATAAGGGCTAATGAGATCACAAAGATACTCTGGTGCAGCCCTGTAGAGAGCAGGGTTTTGCTTCAGGACTATTGTCTGGAAGAAAACATATTACATCAGTTATGGCCTGCATGACTGCTCCTCCAGTGTTCAGGTACCATGGACATAAAAATGCATCCAATCCCATTGATATCAATTCTGTCTGAGAAACCTACCACTTACCAAGCTATTGTACAAATCTAGTAGACAGCATGTACATGCACAGACAGGGCTGATTGTTGTCAGAGCAAACGGTGATGGGCCTGAACATTATTATAATATTTGTACAAAATGATTTGTAAAAAGCAAAGAAATTCCACACCTTGCTCAAAGACCTAATATAAATGAATATTGTTCTATTTAAAGGATAATTTGGGAACAAAATGTAAACATACAGATGTAGATACTTTAAAGTGGAGGAAAAGGGACAGGGCTGTACGGGGTGCACCTCAAGCCGATTGAATAAAATGTTGGTGTCAGTTATTAAAGAAAACAATACAATGAATGGGGGCCAGGGGGCTCCAGGGTGCACATTCATCCAAAGCGTTTCCCCTCTTGTGTACAACAGCGTTGTTTTTTATAATTAAAACAACTACAGTAAGTGAAATGTAATGTGCCAGAGAAGTCTGAAGTGCCTTAATAAAAATAGTCTAATAAACCAGCAGAAAAACCGTCACCAGGAGTTTATTTTGTCTATCCTGTCTTAACTTTCTTTCCATTTTAAGAAACACAAAAATATGTCATTACATTAGGTGAAATGTAATGTGCCAGAGAAGTCTAAAGTGTCTAAACTGCCTATTGTATATTTAAAATACCTTTTCATGCACAAATTCTGCAGTCTTTTAATTGTATATCGTAGGCGAAATCTACTTAGTACATCAATTGATCAATTTAGTGATTGATTCAACAGTGATCAATTCAATGAAAACACATCCTAGAGTATCATCTACTAGACAAGTATATTTGCAAATAATCAATGTACTGTTTTTTGTCTAAACCAATAAAAAATAAAAATAGTTTGACAAACTGCACATGTAATATAGTGATTGCATCCCCCTGATTTCATGTGAGCCCTGTTGGACAGCCCTTCATGTGAAGGTTTCTCCCATGCTTACAGTAAATATTTATTTTCTGTTGTCCATTTCGCTCTGTATAAGTCGAAATCTGAGTGATGGCTTATTAATTTTTTCCTTTGTGAAAGGTTGTACTGTAGCTACAGTGTTTATACAGTATAATCCTCATGTATATCCTATTTCTCACTCTGTTTATGATATGAGGGAAATTGTGTAGCCATGCAGCAGCGATATTATGGAAGATCATTCAGCAGACACGAGTTGAGACAGACATACAAATTTTAGATGGGATTACGTTTTGTAATAATTGTAATACCAGCAATGTCATTATGAATTACCAATAAAGATCGGTTGTACTATTTTATATTTTCCTGCTGTGATTTCTTTTCAGTTTATGAGGCTATCCATTTGGAAGAAAGTGTTTCCATTTGTGATTTCTATGCATTCATAAATTAGACAACCAATCTTACACATCATGTTTCAGGCTATATTACACAAATTAATTTGTAATTAGTTTTAAATAATATTTGTATGGCATTGGTGGAGTGTCAGATTGTGTTGGACAAAATTCAGGCTGCTTTGGTGCGTCGGATATTGAGGAATTACTTTCAAGGTTCACCTGTAAGTTCACCTGTAAGCCACCATGCTACCCGTTGAGTCCACAGCAGTCACCAAGCTACCCACTGAGTCCACAGCAGCCACCATGCTACCCACTGAGTCCACAGCAGCCACCATGC
>JACXGM010000223.1:74839-85230 GCA_016801145.1 Umbra pygmaea
CAGCAGCCACCATGCTACCCACTGAGTCCACAGCAGCCACCATGCTACCCAGTGGTGGTAAGTAATGAAGTAAAAATACTTCATTACTTTACTTAAGTATTTTTTTCGGGGATATTTACTTTACTTGAGTATGTTTTATTTGGATCTACTTTCACTCTTACTCCACTACAATTTTAAAGACAAAGCTTACTTTTTACTCCGATACACTTTCCCCAAGCCCGCTCCAAGTATTTATTACACTGGCTTTCCAAACCAATGAAGATCTTAAACAAAGAATGTGTGAGCTCTTTGCCAGCATACGCGCACATAGCAATCAGTTTGCATTGCGATGTGGAAAATGACAGCAGAAACAGGTAAAGGTGCAGCTCTTGACAATAGTCAATGTAGTTAATGCATGATAGCTAACGGTGGCAGATTTGGGGTTGTGTGTGATAATACTGTAAGCTGAATGTAGCAGAGAATCAAGCTAGTAAGCTGTTTCTCCCTGCATGCTGCCGATCGATCATGGATGATACGGTCCCAGCTAAACTTGGAAAAGCTGACTAGTTCTGCTTCATCCATGCCTTTATCTCCTCCAGGCAGGTGGTCAGGGTGAATGCTTGCCGGGCTGCCGAGGGGGTTTGGTTGGTCCTAAGGTACAGTTGGGTGTCATCAGCATAGCAATGGAACGAAAGTCCATGCCGGTCGATGACGTGGTCAAGGGGGAGCATGTAGAGAATGAACAAGATGGGACCAAGCACTGAGCCTTGATGGACACCACAGGTGAAATTGTGTGTCAGGGATTTAGCCACTCCCAAAGCAACATGCTCAGTTCTTCCAGTAAGGTAGGATAAAAAACAGTTCTGGACAGAATCAGAGAGACCGGTAGAATGTAAACGGTGAAGGAGGATGCTATGGTCTACAGTGTCAAACGCTGCAGTCAGATCGAGAAGGACAAGCAGAGATGGTGAGCCCACGTCCCCCGCCGTCAACAGATCATTTGTGACCCTGAGCAGAGCTGTTTCTGTGCTGTGGTTGGGGCGAATGCCAGACTGGAATTTTTCAAACAGGTTGTTTGGTTGTAGTTGTTTTTGAACTACTACCTTTTCCAATACCTTGGAGATGAATGGAAGGTTAGAGATGGGCCTGTGGTTTCTTTAGAAGTGGTCTGATGACAGCAGTTTTCAGTGTAGATGGAACATGGCCAGCCAAAAGTGAGTGATTTATGACCTTTGTGATAAGGGGGCTCAAGGCACAGATATTGGCTTTAACCAGAGCTGTGGGGAAAGGGTCCAGGGCACAGGTAGATGATTTCATCCTGCCAATTATGCCCTCAACCTCTCGCTGTGAGATTCCAGAAGAACAGCAGAGAGGTTGAGTAAGCCCAGGCTGTGGGTCGACAGTCAGGACAGGCAGGGTGGAGGGGCTGGATAGGAGGGAGTGAATGGTGTCAACTTTCTCTCTGAAAAAAAGAGATCAAATTGTGGCACCTCTCATCTGTGGCTTCAAGATGAGTGGGAGTTTGTGGTTTCATAATGTGGTTTATAAAAAAGTTGTTTGCAGTTTCCAGGGTTATTGTTAATAATGTTGGAGTAGTACTGTGATCGTGCTTTGCTCAGGGACATTGCATAGGCCTTCTGATGTTCTCTATAGGCTTGCCTATGGACAGTGAGGCCTGAGGCATTGAGGCGTCGCTCAAGGGCACGCCCATAATCTAACATAGGAGTAACACAAATAACCTTCATTGCTAATAATTCAACTTTTTGTATTGGCAATAATGTATGAACAATACAATTCATATAAGGCCAATACTAATTGGCTGTAGTGGCCTTGGCTGAAGTTAACATGGTAGGTTCGCTACCGTATTTAGCGAGTAGCGTTTGGCACTGTCCCTGAAATGTCATAAAAACACCCTTCTGAATGGAATGAGGTCACCATGTCTGGGTTTAGAATCTCCTCACACTCTGCTGCAAGCAAGACTGTTTCTGAAAATCAGACAGAGATTCTTTAAGGCTTGTGGACTGGGGAAAAAAAGAATGTCTACAAGCAATGAAAGGAAGAAGGTGGAAGGAGTTGAAAGCAACTCTAGACTGAACTCTGCGCAACTGAACTCTTCTTTGATATTTTGATGCAAAGGTGATTCACATAAACAAATATTTTAAAGCAGTGATTCAGTACACCCATATCACTGAAAATACTTGTTCAAAAAGAACGAATAGTTCAGAATTCACACATCACTAGTTGTCTAAAAATACAGGTCTGTGTATGGTGGTGTCGTCACTTACTGATCCTTAGCGGTTGTATTTCAGACTAGAGCTTCAGAAATGCTTGGGAAAATGTAGCTTGTGTGGACGTTACAACACTACTTCATGAATAAAAGAGCTTAACTACTGTAAAGCTATTTGATTCAGAAAACAGCAACTCTATGATCACGCTACTGAGAAATGTAGTTAAACTAAAAGTCTAGGGACTATCAATCTAGGGATCTCCTGTGACAGCCATTCCTGGGCTCAGGTCTGGTAGCGTGTCAATCTAAGAGTTAAAAGTGAATTAATATAAGGTTATGGTAGACATTTTTACGTTTTGTAATCTTATGAGGCTTTACGTTTCCACAACTTTGGTCGTAATTTTGTTTACATATCGTCATGGAGAACAGCGTGTCATTTGCAAAAAAACAGCACTTGCTTCCAGCTTCTGGCCAAATTTGACCCCCAAGTCAGCGTGTGCAGGTGAGCGATAGACACTGGTGGAATTTAGGTCCAATTCTCTGAGTTGGTTTTCATTATTCATGCGGAAAACGCTAGGCTTGATCGTGCATCTCATAGTTGACATGTAGAGCCGGTTACATGTCTCGGAATACAGCGAGTGTCATAACCTGGATGGGACTCGCCACAGGATGGCGTGGATCCATCTTGTGGCCAGACTGGGACATTCATACATATTTCATTATTCACTTGGTTGTCTTGTTCTGTGTTCTCCTGCATTCTGCCTCCACTCTCCACCACACCGTGACAGCGAGGCTATCCCCAGTCTCCAACTGGAAATTCTTGTTTACGGCCTTTATTTCAAACAGCAGAGGATGTAGAAAATGCAAGTACAGACTGTTTGTTTTGTCTTTGTACATTTCGCTGAGGAGACGCATGGCATAACAATGCTCAGCATTAGCAGCAAATGTAAAATGTAAGGTCAGCTCCTTGTCTTGGTCCGGAATTCGATCTATGCAGTCTGCTGTTGCCAGCGAGTTGGTGACGCTTGGGGATAGTATCTTTAGGGGAGACCCTCCATTGATGGTCTTGTATATGGCTTTATAATCGGTCAGGTGATGTGTTGAGTGTGAGAAACAGTTATACGTCTCCCTGAACAGACAGTCTATACTGCTGGACAGCTGTTTCATTGCTTTGTAGCCAATCATATCTAGGGAATGTCACACACATCTTATAAGTTGTAAATTCGTCTGCCTCTGTTTCCATAACGTGTACACCGAGTGATGCCTGCCAACCATTACACTGGACCCATCTGTTACTATCCCCACCATATTAGCAATGTCCAGTGCACACTCCTGCAAAAATCAAATCACTGCATCCACATCTCAAAATAGCATCAGCATCTGAGAGCTCCACCAAACCCAAGTAAGTGCTAATAAACCAGTTGTGTTTTTTGGAGTGATATTTTATGCAAATGTAAGCAATTTGCTCACTGTAATGTCAGATGTCTTGTCCAAATATAGCGAGAACGAGGAGTCATCAATGTCCTCTTTTAGCTCCTGTCTAAAATTAGGTACTAGCAATTATTTAATGACCAGTGTATTTTGTTCTATGCATTTGGAATGCACCTGTCTCATCTTTCAGTATATCTGATCAACAGCATTAATGGCCGTGTAGCATGCAATATAAGTTGCTATCCCAGTTCTCGTCTATTCTGGACATTGCTGTCAGGGTTACTGGACACACTTTGTTAACTGTAAATGGTCTGACTGTTGGCTGGCACCTTATGCTTCTTGGTGTCTGCATGGTCTTTGAGATCTTTTAAATGAGCACGGATATCATCGTTGCAGTATTTGCAATGTGCCTTTCCCTCTTCTGCATTCCATGTAATTTTTTAAATATTTTGCCCACTTTGGCATATTGGCAATGTCAGTCAGCAAGCTAAGTTTGAATACCCCGTGATCTATTGTGTTTGAAAATGAACTTATTTTTCATTTTTTTTAAAGAAAAAAAAGTTCATTTTTTACCTCTGTTTATGTGGGCTACTAACCTAGCTAGCTAACAATTCCATCAGGTTTTCCATATACATGTACGTCTGTGCAAACAAAATGTAACAAAACATGCCGAAAATGTTGTTTTGCAATGCTGTTTTCATAGCACTGCTAATTTGATATCTTTTTGTTATTTAGAGCTGCTGTAGCATAGGAATTCCACAGTGTGGAATCAGGGTTCAAAATTAACACTATTTACCAGCCAAATGTTGGTAAAATATGCTGGTGGCTGGTAGATTATATTCACTCACCAGCCAAAAAAACAATAGTAATCTATTGAGTGGCTGGTATCGTTGTCTTTGTGCTTGTACAGTCTAGTACTGTGAAATACATATACTTTTGCCCCATAACGCTTTTGGACACACTGATTTGCACAGCATTTTATTTTCAGTATCTTATTTATCTACTGTTATTTTGCACAATAACCGTTTGCACATTCATACTCAAGTGTTAATTTATTACATTGTATTTGCCTGACTCTTTACATACCAATTTGATCTACCTCTAAAACTCAGATTTCTTTTCACTAATTGTACATTTGCTTACAATTTTCTCATGTAATTTTGACTGTATTTTTTTCTTCCTCTCTCTACCCTTTGTGTAATTCTTGTTTATTTGTATTCATGTGTAACTTGGTCTGAACTTGCACCTTTTTGCTTTTTTTTAGGTTTATTATGCTGTTTAGAAAATATACTATGTTTATGAAACTATATAAATGAGTAAAACCTAATCGATCCATCTGTCATAACAGGGCCAAGTATGATGCCTGAAATCTCTAACTCGAGTCAGGTTGGTTTAATTCCTGTCCAGACAACCACTTGGTGTACACAGCACTTAATACAGCAATGTTCCCTACATTATATATAACCTCACCTGCACAGCCATTGTATACCCAACCACCACCTGTGCCTGTTGTGTGTAGCTTCCCAGCTTCAATGGTAGCCGAGACCTGTGTCCCGGGAGGAGTCTAAACAGAAGTGGATGGCACAGCTAGACAAATGCAGGATGTACCTTCAAGCTGGTGCAGGATACCGGCGGCGAGTGTAGCAGATTTGGCCAGACAGTGGCTGATCTGCTATGGCGGGTTCCATTTGTCCCTCTAGCTATTTTCTCCTCAAGCAAATATTCCAAAATAATAACAATTCCCAACTAGTCTGTGTCACAGTTGCAAGTATTGTTTATGTAGGGTGCCTTTGTTTTTCTAGTTTTAGCACATGCAATTTAAAAGTTATGTGAATGGCCCTGCTCTAGACCAGTGGTTCCCAAACCTCTCCACAAAGACGGGAGTCTGTACATTTATGGGGCAAAACTTTTGTTAATGTTTAATCGAGAGAAATGGCTGTGATGTGCTGCTTATATATATATATAGTTTATATATACAGTTGTTCTGTATAGTTTATTTTTATATTTTTGTCAGTAACGTTTTGAAATTAGCACTTCGCTAGCCAGCAGTACTTTGACTTAGTGCAGTGTGTATTTTTAACAATTCTTTTAATTTCTGCATTTCTATAATTGACCTCAATATCTATTGCTTGTATTCCCAGCTGCTTGGTTAACACAGTTATCTGCTAACTTATTTCATACAACTCCTATATGAGCAAGAGATCTCAGTTCCTGACTGTGATATATGCAGCCTCTGAGGGGCGAAGGAGAAGATGGCTGTAAAGCTTGGCTTATAGAAGCAGTACGAGGCTGTAGAGTCACTCCCATCCTGTGATTTTGAAAGAAAAGCAAGTTGTCTCAGTTTGTAGGTGAATCTTTATAATTATACATACAGCTCACGCATTCAGTGTTTATGTACAGATTGGCAAAGCTATGAATACGACAAATTGCTACATTGAAATCGCTACTTTTTGCGTTTGTATTATTTCCAAGGCAGATCTAATTATAACATGTAATATAATTGCAATATTACACATACATAGGTAGGTATTGTTACAGCTACACATTTCGGTCTCACTGAAATTACCTTTGTATACTGGAAACGTGCACATTTTAAGGACAGTACCGAAAGGCTGTAAGTTATTAGGCTAGGCACTGCATACTGTTGAATGAATTAATAATACTCCCTCGGGAAGGAAAGACTATATTACAGCGATAGTACAGCTATAATTGTTTACTGATTATAATATAACATCGGCCAGTACACCAAAATGAAATACTCTGTACTTGTACTCGTTCCATAAAAAGTGGTATCGGCCCATCCCTATTTGCATTCAGTCTTAACTAGTGCATCCACTTGATGCAGACATAGCATAGCATTGCTAGCTAGTTAACAAAACACAGAGGTTCAGAAAACAAATATTTACCTTATCGTCAAAATTTGTTGTTTTACATGGTGTGCCAGCCAAGACAGGAATAAATAAAACGCCAGGGCTTTTTTGTGTTGTGAGTTTTTTACGAATGCAGACATACTTGTCCCGTATGTTCCTCCATCTCAATACATTCTACAGCCTGCAAAATGACGTGAGGCAATCTCTCACCAGCAATTCTCTGCCATTTGGCAGTCTTTGTAAACTGCAGAAGTGGGGTTATATAGATCTGTGTATTTCTGCACTCCCTTAATCAATCTCTGTCACTTCGTCCATATCCATGTTTGCTGAACTTCTGGATTAAAAAATTGTGGTGAAAAAAACAAGTCAGAAATGCGATTCCAGAAATGCTATTCAATCAAGCTGACCAATCACAGCTCTTGTTGATGCGTCGACGTGAAGTTACATTTTTGGAGAGGTGCGCGCATTGATGGGGTGCGTGTGAAGCCTTGCGTAGGCAGCCAGGCTCTGCGTACCCTAAGCCGTAACTTCTACACAGAAGTATAAATCACACTTTAGGTGAAACTCACTTTTTTTAAACCAAAATGAGTAACTTACGTGATTCGTGCAGATCAGATGAGAAAATATTGGGGGTGGGTCATGGCCGTGGCCACCACAGCATTTTACAAATGCTACGCAACTTTACAACTGGCTCTGGAACCAGTCGTCACTCCTAATGCCTAAACCTCACAGCCAATCAGAGGCAGAGTGGGGAGAGGTTTTTTTCAAAGTCTGCCACACTGAGCAGTGTGTCGACCACTGATGTGTATTGGATGTGTGTTAGGTTTTTAGTAAATAATGCTTTTGACTTGTAGAAAATAATGTAGTTCAACACAGGTAATCCTGTCTGTTTAATTTACTTATTTATTTATCATTTACAAAAAATGTCTATGGTTAAATAACTATGTGTCACGTATTAAGGGAACTCCTTTAATGTTGTAGCAGTTTGTTTGTGTAGTATTTGTTATATGTATTTAGTTATATTATTTAAACAGTGTTTGTTTATGTGTTTTGTGTATGCGCCAACCTCATACCGTGCTGGGAGAGTGGTAGGCACATGGTTACTCATTGCGCATGAATGGTGCACGGGGTAAATACCCACACCGGTGCGTAATGAGTAATCAAGATGCCTATTTATTCCCAGTGCTCTGGGTGGTCGGCACGTGTTATTGTGAGTTTACCTCCTGTCAGGAGAGAGTAGAGATGTGTGGAGCACTTATATACCATCTGTGTGTGTGGATGAGCTGACGGACATTTGTGAGTTTACATTCTTGATTGAGCCTTCACCTCGTTATGTGTCGTACAGGATTTATGTTATAGAATGAGCAAGTAGTCTCTCTACATAGTATCGCATCCGATGCAGTGTAAAGCACCGTAGCTGAGTAGATACCGAAGTGTAGCCGCTAGTCCGCATTTTATGTCAGTAGTCCACACCAGCCGCGGTGGGTGGATCTTAATTGGGGAGCACGGGCTCGTATTACCCTCGGGACTGGAATGAATGGAATGGCCCGCAACGTACAAAACCCAGTGTGCAAAATAAAAAACACTGGGTTTTGTGCGTTGCGCACCATTTCATTCACTTCGGTCCCGAGCGTAATACGAGCCCGTCCTCCCCAATTAAGATCCACCGACCGCGGCTGGTCCACACCCAAGTGTTTCAATGTCTTATGTTCATTAAACATCAAGAACGCTCCTCCCTGCTCTGGTCTCTGTTTCACTCCTCTACACAACCAACCACCATCTAACTGTGACACTATGGTTACATGACATTGTTTACAAGAGCACAGATTCTACATTGATCTAGCCTCTTAATTTTGCTCTCAAAGTGCACCAGATTGATGCATTTCACTTAAAGATTTACTATATTTTCTTCCTGGGGAACATGACCCCGGACCCCCTCCAGAGAGTCAGGTGTTCGTCGTATCCTTCTCACCTTTTTTTTACCCCTGACCTGTTTGCATGTTACATGGCATTTAACTGTCTGAAATTAATTTAAAAGACTAACAATAGATATAGCAACCATACGTTGCATTTGTAAACATTTGCAGCTGCAAAAGTAAAACATTAGCACACTTTTCTCTATAAACAAATTGAAACAGCTACATCATATCTAGAAATAAGAGCAAACAACAGTGACTCATGTTTCTAGTATATGTAGTGTTTTTAGAGTATTATCCTTTCAAACAACATTTATTATTTTACCATCTTTTCCACCATGACACCGTCACATATCTCTGTGGCCAGACAGTTGTTATTTTGCTTTTGTTTTTGTGTATTCCTTGTAAAACTGTGTCACTTTAACCATGGTTTCACAAAATCTCCAAACGCAGCAACATCACATGAATATTGGGTTTATCCCTCTGGCGACAGAAACATTTACAGCAGAAGAGACATGATATATGGCGCTGACATCTTAACAGCTTTACCCTCCATTGATGAATTCAATCGTTAATTCCCCTGTCAGCCATGTTTACAGCAACAGTTCAATACTTCACTCCATTAGGAAAGTTTAACACAATATTGGATTTTATCAACTGATTTATAGACCCACTGACTGACATTGGCCTGTCATACTTTCCATCTTTCTTTTTTTCTCTAGCTGGCTTGCTGTCTGACTGTGTCTGTACATCCATACATATCAATCAGTTCATTTGTTCTTCCCGCCGTCTGTCTCCCTGTCTGTCTATGACCAGTTTGTTAAATGAGCTTTTTTCCTGTTTCTCAGTCAATTATATACAACAACATTAAGGTGATGTGGCATTGAGTAAAATTTCACAAAAAATTGTGATACATGATATATAGCACTCATCATGTTTAGTCTATACGTTTTGAGGTTAATCTTTTTCTATAGAATAGAGTTGTTAACACATGTCTTTTGTAACGATCAGGCTTGGACCCAGTGAGACAATTATTATGTTTAATAAGAGAATGCGCAATATACGTATATGAACAGTCCCACAGAGCAGGTATTGGAGGAATATCATATAACACATAGGCAATGACTGTTCCAGGGGCAGGCTTGTTTCGTTTCCAGAACTGGTATTCAGACAGGCTGGACTAGACGCTAGCAGGATACTCGGACAGGCAGGGCAAGACAGGACTTCGGGAAGTCGTACAGGCAAAGGTCGGTACACGGAGGAGGTTCTTATACAGGCGGGGTCCAAACAGGTACTCGGGCACTCAGACAAGCGGTGTTCTTAACTAGGAAGAGAATAGAGCAAAAGTACCATAGGGAATATCCAAATCTCGAAGTCAGAGAATAGTACAGCAGGTCAGACCAGGAAAACAGATAATTCAATAATGCTCAGCAGAATGCAGTTACTCACAATACCTTGCAAAGAGGTAATAAGGTGAGGGAACTTACAGGTCCTTCTCAAGAAATTAGCATATTGTGATAAAGTTCATTATTTTCCATAATGTAATGATAAAAATTAAACTTTCATATATTTTAGATTCATTGCACACCATCTGAAATATTTCATGTCATTTATTGTTTTAGTACTGATGATTTTGGCATACAGCTCATGAAAACCCAAAATTCCTATCTCAAAGAATTAGCATATCATGAAAAGGGTCTCTATAAGGTCGTCACGTTCGGTGTCCAATGCACCCCCCGCAGCCTCTACCAATTCCAATCATCCGCACACACTTGAACGCAGCACTCATCTCAGATCGCAATCACCGGAATACTAAACACCTGCACCCAGTCACCAATAGTATATTAGCCAAGGCACTGTGTCATACTCTTTGCGAGGTATTATCATTTCCTGATCTACTGAGCGTTATTAAGTATTGTTTGCCTGAAATATTATTGACCATCTGCTTTGTATTTTGACTCCTGAGAT
>JACXGM010000224.1:5493-85516 GCA_016801145.1 Umbra pygmaea
ACACACACACACAAATTGAGCATTGTAAAAGAAAAAAAAGTGTTTTATACAGATAACAGGACACATTTCCTGTAGCTGAGGCATTATTTCTCAGCTGTTTGTAGAACTGGCTGTAATTAAAATATGGCGTCTAGGTCAAAGTTCAAATGGTCAGATTGTTTGTACAGCACATCCACTGCCCCAATCCCCCCCCCCCCCGTGGCCGCAGCTCATTCGTTAAACAGTTTAATTCATTGCAGAAACAAATATTAAATGACTTCATCCGACACGGCAAGGAATATCTTCCAAAACCACACGCACACAAGACAGAGTGCATCAACCCCAATGTGCTGTATTTAATTGGCAATTACCCACGGGCTTCCCTGTATTCCTACTGAACACACACTCCCCACCGTCGCCTTATTGATTGGTTGACCTATTAACCTTTCCGCTCAGTCATTACTGCGGGGTCATGCAGGGCCTGACATTATGATGGGCGAATGTTTCTATTCCAGTTCAGCTACATCCACAGGCCCCGCCCCCACAACCTGGGAGACCAAACCTAATTAGAAAACACAGAGATGAAAAGGATGTCATGGCCCCTGCTCTGTCTGCTGACGATCTTAAATGGTACAAATCTGTGAGGAAGTGATGTGGTCGGACCCTCGTGTGTCGGTCGTCGCGTTTAATGTGAAGGAACAGGCTGGTTTAGAATGGAAGTGGGCTGACTGTAATACCGTAATGAATTTGTGCGGGTCCAGCCCCTGAATCGCTAGCCAAGCCACTTTTAGCATTTCTTGTTTTGGGCAATACAGGGTCTGGCTTTGCTGGTCTCGGTCAAGCCGTACTCATTTGTCTCACCAAACTAGCCAACAAATGTCATTTACGTGATGTAGGCTGGACAATGAAGGGACAAAATCAATGTGTCTGAAAGAAAGCAACAACAATAGCAATAATGCTAGCAACTCAGATGCGTATTATTTCTAAAGCTTGTTTTGGGGGAGGTATTTTTATTATTTTATTTACAGTACTGTAAATGGACCTGTAGAGGGAGACGGAGAGGAAGGGCACTTGGTTGCAATTGGTTATTGGACTAGCTCTTTGACAACGTCCATCACGGAAAACGGCTACTATGGAAAAAACTTCAGACTGAATAAGGAAGTTGAGTGGAATGTAAAATTCAGTTCCGTCTGTCAGGCTAGTAATGAATGTCTCAGTGCATAAAACGTTGTGCATCTTATTTAAAACCCTTCTCCAGTGAAACACAACATCCTTCTCCTTCATCAGATCATCTCTGCCGCCCAGACTCTGGCCTTGCATCCCTCCAGTAAGATTGCCAAGGAGAACCTGGACGTGTTCTGTGAAGCCTGGGAGTCCCAGCTCTGCGACATGGCCGTCCTGATCAAGGAGATCAACGAGGTGTTGGAGGGCCGTCGAGGTGAGCCTGCTGGCGGAGGGGGGAGACGGGGATGGGGTAAGGTGGGGTTGGACTGCGGGGGTGGGGGTGATATGGTTTGAATTTTCTGTCTGTGTCTATCTGAGCTAAGCTATTGAAAATGTAGATTTGTAAATGTTTTCTATTTACTGGCAGTTGAATCATTTTTTGTTTGTACTCTGACGCAACACAGGATGTCTGAAATGGAGTATATGTGATGTATGCTCCACACAGTTTATTGGTTGACACCGAAATTGAGGATAAATGCTCCACACAGTTTATTGGTTGATACCGAAATTGATGATGGACGCTCCACACAGTTTATTGGTTGACACCAAAATTAAGGATGTACAATCCACACAGTTTATTGGTTGACATTGGCTCTCATTGGTTGCACTCAGCAACCAATAAAGCCTCAGCTGTAATTTAGGTCAATTTTCCATTTGTTGGAATGAATAACAGTAGTCAGGTGGCTCAGTAGTTAGGGAGTCAAGAGTTGCGGTCGGAAGGTTGCAGACTGCCAAATGTCATTGTGTCCTTGAGCAAGACACATTACCCTAAGTGAAAATCATTGGTAAAATCAGTATACCAAGTGGTGTCAGGCTTTTCAAAAGGCATACAGTAATTCTGCTGAAAAAGTAATTTACCAAATGGACCATGATTGAAATTTGTGAATCAAAGCCTGACATGGCTACTTAAATATACTTTCTGATAAATTACAGGTGATAAGAAAACGTACTTGTCACTTCCGAGACCAGGGGTGAGTATCGAATTGTGTGTTATTGAGTGGTTATTTCCTATTTCATTTAATTAAAATAACGTTTCCACATTTCCTCCTTAAATTTAAATCATCCTTCACAAATCTCTTCCCCTAGAAACATTCAGCCAACCTGAAGACGATGAAGGCTGTCAAATTAGATTCGGAGGTATAACTAAACTCATCAATTACATGTTAGCCTTTACATCCTGTGTCCCAACTGGCCAAAAGGCTTGGTCAAAAGTGTACTATAAAGGGAATGATGTGCAATTTGGGACAGGTACATTCATTCTGCAGGAAATGAATGAGTCATGAATGTTACAACAGTGTTTGGCGGTTTCTGCTGCTGTTTCAGCAAAAACTGCACAGTTTGATTGATTTTAGTCCCATATGGAGAAAAATACCTTAAAAATTATAAATAATACAATTTGGGATGGGCTTTTAAAAAACATGTAAACGTATGCTTTTCAAAATGTTTTTTTGCTGCATCACAAACCTTTAGACATATATTTGAAATACGTTCATTTGTTTGAAAAATAGTTGTAATTCACTTCTTTCCCCAACAAGGTGTATTAAACAGACTTCGAATGATGTGCCTAAAATGTATTGTATTGCATATTGCACAAAATAATCAATTATCAGGAAATGAAAATGAAATATTGTGATTGATGACTGAGTTTAAGTGATCATTCTTATAATATCTGGATTAATGATGATATATCCCACTGCTGATTTGCTTCTGAATCTAAGATCATTCCCAATGCCCCAGGGCAGTGAAGAGGTACTGTCTTTCAGATGGGATGTTAAACAGGTGTCCTGACTCTGTGTTCACTAAAGATCCCATTGGCACTTATCATAAGAGTTTCTAGCTTTAATACCGTCATGGCAACATAATCATTCCCAGATTTCAGTTGCCTCTCACCCCCCCCATTCCTCAGGCCATTGCTGTGAATGACAATATGTTCTCAGTAAATTGCCTGGTAAAATAAAGGTAAAAACAAAAATATCTCCAAAATAATCTATTTGATTGACCTCCCACGACAACGCCAAGCAGAGTGTTGGCTTTTTTCGGCACTTTTAAATGGCCTCATTAGATTTTGTCAGTTTGTAACTAATAAGGAAGCGTTGGTTGCGGCCTCCAGGAGCAGAGCACCATCACAAAGCTGGGCCTGGAGCTGCGCCGGCTGACATCAGACGTAGACACCGAGGTGGAGAAGTGGAAAGATGAGGAGCATGACATCATCCAACAGGGCCAGAGTTTGTCCAGTAGGGCATACTCCATGTTTCTCTTCACCAGGTAGCACGTCTGTTCGTTGACATTGGCCTCTTTCTGTCACTGTGTATGTTTGTCTGTCAGCTGTCTCTGTTAGACTCTTTCTTTTTGTTGTCTCTTTGTCGTCTCTGTTTGTCCGTCTACCTGTCCCGTCTCTGTGTATGTCTGCCTCTTATCTCTGTTTGTCAGATTAAAATTATTTTTCACCAGCAACTCTTAATGGATCTGAAAGTAGAAGATACATAATTAATCCTTTAGACATGATGTGCACAATCAATACACATTATTAGTTATCATCAGCGGATAATGTCATTCACTCGGTTATTCTTTCTATTCATTTCCTGTATGGATTGTGCAGGGGGGAGGGGCTACTGAAGACAACCACAGAACTGTTCCACCAGGCTGAGGTATAGTGCCGTCATCCTTTCCACCTGCTCATCCTCATCCATCCTGCTCTCATACAAGACTTTAATTGAATCTATCCCAGGTGCAATTTAGAACAGCCACGTCTCTGAGGGAAGACGGAATCGATGCACTATTAAAAAGCCCAGGACAGTCATCCGTCTGTGGCAAGAAGAACAGAATGTTCCAGCCCTGCATTCAGTGGAGAGAAAGGGAGAGAGAGACGGGAAGCTGGAGGGAGAGTGAGGGAGGGAGAGTAGAGAGAGGAGGGTTTGGGGAAGATAATTTCTGATGAGGCCACCTGTCGTTTAATAACTGGGGGTCTTTACAACACAGTGTCGTCTTCCTCTCTAGAGCTTCCTCTCACTCCTTCGCTCTCCTACAATGAGCCCTAAAACCCTCTTCTAATTCACTGATGGGAAAAGAGCAGCTGTCTTCACTCACATACAGTAAAACATCTAATGGCTTTACATAAGCCTCCTATATCCCCGTTCAGTTAACTGTTAGCGACAACACGACAGCAACACAGAGAATGTGTTTTTTAAGTTATGTGATACACTCGTGAATTTCTACACTTTATTATTAGTTTTCTTCTACGAGTAATAATAATTCTTAGAATTGACATTTGTAAAGATATTTTTATCATGCATTAAAAATGGTGTTTCTTTCAGTCAAATAAATATGCACACGCATAAGAATAAAAGTAGAAAACATTGACTAGGAGGATACCGAACAAACTGTTGTTTAATGATTGAACCCCATTTACAGACATTACTTTTTCACATAGAATAATTGAGCTCACATATTTCGAACTGAAAGCTCCTTGAATAGCTGAATTCATAATGCCACTGACTTGATCATTTTGTTGCATTTCTAATACCTTGCTAAAGAATGCTCCGGAACGGTGTTTAGAATGCTCCGGAACGGTGTTTAGAATGCTCCGGAACGGTGTTTAGAATGCTCCGGAACGGTGTTTAGAATGTTCTGGAACGGTGTTTAGAATGCTCTGGAACGGTGTTTAGAATGTTTTAGAATGTTTGACCATTGAGTCATGATTCTCCATCTACAGGTGCTTTCTGAGGGAGGTTTGCAGCTGTGTTCTTCACTACACACGTTCTCCAACCAGGTAGAAACACACACATACACACACGACACGTTCTCCACCTGTGTACACATCATGTTCTTCACCCAGCTGAGCTACTACACTGCCGTAAATCACACACACTAGGAAGGAAATGAATCCTGTCACAGTTTTAGTTCCCTCTGAACTCCAATCAAAGAAACAAGGAAGCAGGCCTCCCTCCCCTCTGCTGTTTCCCAGGTCTTTGGGTTTAATGAAATGTTCCTCTCTGACAGCCATTAATGACTGCCATCCGTCTCAGGGGAAAGTGGAAATGTGGTTATCAACGTTGCTGTACTTGGCTCTCAAATGAGGGCACCTGAACGCAACCAGGCAAATGTGCGTAAGCGAGCACACGGGGGCACAAAACACACACACACACACAAAAACACACACTATTAGCTAATACGTAATCAACATGTCTGACACACCATCTGAGCAGCTCATGTTTGTTTGATTCATTACTCCAAATCAACATTGGCATTGGAATAACACACATACACACGCACACAATCACACACACACACACAACTCTGAAATGACACAGGCTTGTACGAAGGCTGCTGTGCCATGTTTTATAAAATCTGAAGTATTTTATGCTAATGAGCTGACCCTAAAAACTTTCCTCAGTGCAATTACCAGAGATGGTAAACAGAACACCACAGGTTTAAACGTGATCTGCAAGAGCTGTACGAAGAAGCACTGAATTGTTGAGCCACTTTTGTCATAATGGCATATGACAGACATTAAACTCCATGCATGAAGAGAGTTTTACATACTCCAACCTTGTCACCAAATCATAAAACATATTAATGTCAACAACGACAACACATTTCTTTTTTTAAAGAACTAATGTGCGTTAGTTTGATTCTGTTTCATTGGAGATGCATCTCTTTCCCTCTACGACAGCTGGTGGGTGAGGAGAAGATGGTGGTTTTGTCGGAGATGGAGAAGCTTGTTGCCTTATGCCAGCAACTGCAGTTGGGGGCAAGGGTGTCCGCTCAGGGGAAGACTGCCACCTTCCAGAAGGTTCTATTTCATATATGCTTTTATCTTACAAAATAGGGTTGACTGGATTTGTTTGTTAAATCAAATTCCCTTTTGTTGACGTTCTTTGTTAGGATAGCGACTAAAAGCATATGTCTCTTCATTTAATTTGTCACACATATTGTATAGATATTACCTGCAGAATACATATTACCACAAATGGAAAGTAGAGACAATCAACAACATTTGAGTACAGCATTGGGCGTTATCATTACTGCATGACAGAAAAAGGTCCATCGTGAGATAATTATCACAAAATGAAGGTGAGCTTAACGAACCATCATTAAAATCTGTTGGACAGTGATGAAGTGGCATAGGTCACCTTTTACTAATGAAGGAAGGTTACAATCAGATGCAGGATAAAGAACACAGGTTTGTATTCAACTTGTCACCCTATTCAGAAGGTAGTACACTAAGAGGCTCCATGGGGCTTTGGTCTAAAGTAGTGCACTAATGTATGGAAAAGGGTGTTGTTTGAGATTCTATATTAGAGTGTCTGTGACTAATGTGTATCTGTTAGATTTTGGCTTTAACCTCCAGTTGTCATTAACCAGACAGAACGGTGCTCTCTTCGTCTATCACAGGGGAATTAGTGGGGGGGTAATCAGTCAAAGGTCACTGCTAAAAGGCTTTTTAAAATAGGGCAGGAGATTGAGGCTGTGTTGGTTTTTTAACTCTAACCGTGATTAGATGGTTTCCCCTATCAGCTTTCCCTTGTATGTGCCACACCACCATTCCCAAACAGGGTTAATAGTAATTATCTTTGTCGTGTGGATGAACATTACATTCGGTCCAGTGTACAACATTTCTTCCTAATCAACTGTTTATCTTTGTCTAGGTGGAGTTGTCCATTAAGAACACAAGATCCATTCTGACTGCGGTCATTGGTCTTCTGCCACTCTGTCATAGGCTTATCAGAAAGGTGAGAGGTCACAGTTGGCATCAGTCATAGGTCTTCCAACTCTCCCCAAGGACCCAGAGACGTTCCACAGTTTTGTTGTAGCCCTGAACAGGCACATCTGATTTATTAACGAAAGGCTTGATGACTGGCTGACAAGTCTAAACAGGTGTGCCTGTTCAGGGCTACAACAAAACTCTGGGACGTCTGGGGTTTGCTGCAGAGAGGGTTGAAGACATAGATATAGAATGGATAGAAATGCCATTGAACTGCTTGGCGTGGTCATTCGATTAGTACACAACAAAATGGCGATTGTTGTTGTCAGGGTGACAACCAGCCGCTGTCGGTGGATCTTAATTGGGGAGGACGGGCTCGTATTACGCTCAGAACCGGAGTGAATGGAATGTGTGCAAATCAAAAAAACAATTGGTTTTGTTCGTTGCGCACCATTCCATTCACTCCAGTTCCGAGCGTAATACGAGCCTGTCCTCCCCAATTAAGATCCACCGACCGCGGCTGGTGACAACACAGGAATCGGTTTAACGTGGAAGTAGGCAGCTAGATCTTTGCATGGCATGGTACACATAAAAATGGCTACCGCTCTGACCATTCTGCTACGTTGATTTGAATTGGAATGGCATTTCTATCCATTTAATTTCTGTGGTTGAAGACCTCTGACTTAGTGGTCCAGGGTGGTTGCCTGTTTAATATCCGTCGGGGGACGATTCAGGAAGCCTTTGTCCCCCCCAGATAAATGTTACTTGTCCGTTTTGTCATTGTGTCTCCAGTTGAACTCCGAGAGAAGCAGTTTAGTTTCTCCACATGGCTGGAAGGAGCTGCAGGCGTCCATGCCGGTCCAAGGCGATGTACCGGTCCTCAACGGCAAGAACAATAACGGATTTGGTGTCAAGTCCCTGGAGCAGCATATGGTCAACCTCACGTTCCTGGAGAGCAAGTAGTGCAGTCCTGTGACTTTGCGCCCTAAGCTGCATCACGGAGCTGACGCATTCCACTGTCAACCACCAGGGGGCGATGGACCTGACGTCTCATTCATGCATAGGAGTCATGCGAGTGCAGCCTTAACGCTCACTGGCCTCAGTCAGTGTAATCAGCCCATTTGCTTTGTGTTGTAACTGTATCCTGTAGCACATCTCAGCCAAGTACAGCACATATATTTACAAAACAACAAATATGCTGAAATTAAATCCATCTCCAGAGCATGGAGCCCTGGTCTACCAGGTCATTGAAATCTTTGTCAATCTGTGTGGTTTGGGCTGTTACACCAGCTTTTTGATTGCCTGGTCCTAGAACAGTTTAGGGGGTTTTGTCAACACAAGTCCATGAATTGATGAGACCATCCATCCAAACCAGTTATCTCCAGCCCTGGTCCTGTAGAGCTACTGTCCTAATTGTTTTCACTCCAACCCTAATTCAGCACACCTGATTTTAATAATTAGCTGGTTGATGAGCAGAATTATGCTACACCATTTGCGGTTGAAGTGAAAACCTACAGTACGGTAGCTCTACAGAAGGGTTGGAGACTCCTGGTCCAAACTGATCTGGGACCAGCTCAGCTATCCAATGTTACTCACTAATGTGCACCAGCCAAATCCCATCATGGTCTAGCAATGAATGGAGCTAATTCAATCTCACTCAGATGCCAAATATGAGAGGAAGTGGGTTCAACCACTTTTCTTCGACACTCGGCTCGTTAAAATGCTGAAACATAATGCTCTTATTACTGCTTTACGTCAACAGAGGCGGAGCTAAACGTTTTACTTTGTACTGTCTTTTCAGTCCTGAATCATATTTAGTGTGTATTTGGTGAACTATTGTGTTCAGAAGATCCCTTAATACTGCTGCCCTAACAGAAGTCAAATCAAATGAACTGTGTCAAAGCTGTTCCTTATGAGGTGTACTAAGGCTGCGTCCAGATGGCCCATTCCCTGTAAAATGCACTACTCTTCACCAGGGGCCCCTAGGCTTTGGTTTTAACGTAGCAGACTACATATGGAATAGTGTGGGATTTAAGACGCAGACCAAGACTCCCTTTTAAGCTATTGTGTGTTACAGTGTATTACGGAGGTACTAGATGCATAGATTCAGAGGTGATCGTTTCGGTTCTACTAAACCTGAACGATTAGTTCGATGACTCAACCCCAGTTCTAAAGCTTTAGAGATGATTGTTAATCAGCGCAGCTAATGTCAGCTGCTATTGAGGAAAGCTTCAGATTTCAAGGTCTAGTTTTTTGACTCTTTCCTTTTGACAGTTGAATGATTGATAAACAGAACACAAATCTAAATAAACATTATTTTTCGTAACAGTGGATTCTGTCCTTTATTAAGTTCCGAACAGTGAACACCCACACCTACATTTCAGTCTAACAAAAAACCTTCCTTTTATTCAGTACAGTCACTTAACTACGACAATGGAAAAATATAATTACTTATATTTTAAATCTCTCACATTCAATCAACAGAACACAAATGTTGCTACAACAAAGCAAACAAATGTATCTTCCCTGCACTGCCTGCCCTGATTGAGGCTAGAGGAGTCAAAAGGCCTATTTCTTTAGCTCCATAATGCCAGACTACTTCACTGTCGTCCACCACCAGCAGCTTTGAGTGATGTAGGTTTAATAGCAGAACCAAAATCTGAGAGAGGAGCAAGGGTCCCCTGTAATGAAGCTGCCCCATAATAAGTCACTCCAGCTGGGTTGAGGACAGAGTAACGTGTCCAAGGGACCTCCTTATTCCTCAGCATGGCTCCGGCTCGGCGCTCCCGCCGGTCCGGTTAGACAGGACGTTCTCGTACTCCTCTCTGCTCAGGAGACCGTTCGTCACCGTCTTGCTCTCCTCGATTTTCGGGAGGATGACAGCAATGTATCCCTCAGTGGAAGGCTGGTCCAGTGAGTGAGAAAGGCAGACAGGATTGTTAACCACGCTAGCCCTCGTTAATTTATCTTTGACCGAAGACGTTTGACTCTTATGGAAATGTTACCTTTTCCAGTAGAAGTTCTGGCCTTTCAAGAATACCTTCATTCACTTCCAACAGGCGACCTCGGATGCAGCTAAAAGATCAAACGTGGAATCATTTCAGGCTGATTAAAGATCGAAGAGTAATGAAAGGCAGTGAAAGGCATTCAATGCTTCATTACTCTTCTTCAAGCAGCAGGAACAAGCTGTCAACACGAACTCAGTATTTACTTTGCAAAATAAAAGCGGTCACTTATTTGACACATTGTAATACATTTCAAAAATGACTTTAGTTTTGAAAAAGCACAATATTGCTGCTTGAAGAACAGTAATGAATGGAACCAGCAATCAAGGGCAGACTATCTGCAGTTAAGAATGTTAATACAAATTATAAGTTTTTCAATCACCTGTAAATGGTGTACTCTACATCATCTGTGCATGTTATTCTACACAGAGGAGCGAATTCTGTGAGGAACTGCCCTCCCTGAAAAAGAGCAACGCATGTCATTTTGACAGTCAGAATTCAGAAAAAGGAGGAGAATAGTTCCATTTGTATATTGTAAATAATTCCATAATAGTAAACCAATGAATAAACACTACATTGAATATTGAAGATCTCCACACCCGTTCACATTTAACTACCGTACTTTGATTGAAAGCGATTTGAAAACTGGATTACTAGAGATATTCCCTCATCTGAAAGTCTACAAAACTTGTTGCACTTTTAAAAAAAAGTGTTGCACATTGCTTAAAATTTGGAGAAACTGTCTATATGTCAACTATAAACCCAGTGCTCCACACAGCTGGACTAGGAGGCAGTAGTGTGGAGAAAGCTGTTGCTCAAAATCCATCACAACAAATCATTTTCAGATTTTGCCATGAAGCATGTGGAAAACACTGCAGAAATCTAAAAAAAAATTATGTTAAAAAGAGAACCCAACTTTTCCTGAATGCAGAGTACCGAAACAAACACTGCTGTGGAGGTGTCACATTACATCATGATGGTGGTTCGAACCTGACTATGGGTTCTCTGACTTTCCCCGGACCTCCTGCACAAGGCAGCGCAAATTGACATAGCGCTGCCTGGGATTTGGGTTAGATAAATCAGACTGTCCTCCAGCGACTCCTTATGGTCAGATCGGGTGCATGTACATTAAATCGTGGAAGTGTAGTTGGTGAACGTAATCTGACTGTGCACGCCCCTCGCCTTCCCATAGATCTGTACTTGGAGTTGCAAGGTAAGTGGAAATTGTAAAGGAAAATGCTGTATAAATCACATGCAAAAAACACCGCTCATCTCTGTATGAACACCGTTAACTACGGTAAAGCATTGTGGCAGCATGTCTCAAACTGGTTCCGCAGAAGGCCTAGTGTATGCAGATATTTGCTTTTACCTTGTACCTGACTGATTAGGTCACTAATTGGTTAGGATCTTCCCGCACCTGGCAGTCTGCGCCTTAATTGGGCTCTAATTGAAAGGAAATACCAAAAACCAGCATACACTAGGCCCTCTGTGGAACCGGTTTGAGACCCCTGGGCTAGAGCATGCTGTAAACCTAGGAGAATAAGAGAGAAAATACGAACTAAGGGACTTAAGGGAAATAAACAAAGTGCCCAGCGGAAATAAGTTTTTTAGCTCTAGGGTGCCTAAATCCACATTCTTTAGAATCTAGATGCCTAAATATCACAAAATCGCGGAAGACATCTTTAACTGAATTTCAAGACAAGTTTTTGATGTTATCAATCAGTGCTTACCAACCAATTAAATAAGCCTCAGTAACACTGTCAAAAACCATGTATATTCTGCCCTAAGAGTTCAATGTTGGTAAGATATTATTGTATAAAGCTGTCCCAGCTACCTCTGCGGGGTGAAGACAAGCAAACATCCTAATTTAAGTCATTTGGATAATTTTTCATTCACTTGTAAAATAGAGAATTTTGGGTATATCTATAAGTGTAAAAATTCTAATGGATTTACTTTAAGGCAGTACATGATTACATAATGGCATGATCAGGGCTGCCGACAAGAATCTGTCGGCCCGGGACAAAACTCCACATTTAGGGCCCCCTACTAAAAAAATGGCTGTGCCAAAACAAAATGTGGGGCCCCCCTCAGGACTTGGCCCGGGACAACATTCCCAGTTGTCGTCCCCCTCAGCTGCCCTGGGCATGACAGTATGATAATGGTATTCTGCAATGTAGCTCACTTGGCAACAACATCGCGCTAGTAATGTCGGAGTTACGGGTTTGATTAACATGCCACCGTGTTTATGCAAGACAACATACCCGGGGGGATTAACAAAAAGGTAATTTTTAAAAGTACATACTCTCTTTGACTTCCCAGACACTTTGTTTTGCAAGCGACTACACCCAGCGCTGATCTGATAGTTGACACTCTTGATTTTGTTGCCATTCTGAAGAATAGGGTGACTCTCTGCCAGGGTGATGACACAGATTCTGTAAAAACAGTTTCAAGCATTAAAGCCGTGTTGAAATGTAATGAAATGATACCCGTGTTAGCGGTGGCAAATTAACGCAATGATTAGCAGTGGGTTTGTTGATGATTACCCGTTAGGGTAAGTTTTGGTCAATATTTTGCCTGCACCTAACCTTCCAGAAAGAAACAGAGGTACCTGTTCGAATGCTGAAGAACGCACTGGTCTTCGCCCTTCTTGCCCTTAATATCTATGATAAGCACAAAGAAAACACATTTATAGCAGCATTCATAATAGTAATCCAGTGATTACTATTACACAAATCACTTGTATCTGTATCGGATTGCATTTGTTTTTTTAAACAATCCAGCACTAACACACAGTCAACTGCACAAATTACTGTCAATTACACAGGAGGGCTGCCAACCCTAAGACACGTGTTGGTGTCAGTCAGGTAATAAATTATTATGATTGTTCTCTATTTAGCTACAGTATCTATTAAGTCACCTGTTTTATACCAGCGTGTGTAATACCGATCGATGACAGACGGTGCCTTTATATGTTCCAAGTCTTCCATTGACAAAACTTGTCGAAAATGTATTTAGAAAATGCAATAATATCCTACAAAACAAAGTATGTCACATAGTCGGTTTTAAGTCTTCAATTGACACAACTTCTGGAAAATGGATTTAGAAAATGCAATGATACATAAAACAAACAATGTAGGTATGTCACATAGCCGGTTTAAAATGTGCAAATCATATTAAGTTTCAAATACTTCTATTACGTTACGGAGTGTAAACTCGGTTGCACACTTTCTGGTCCGACTGTTTCTACACATCCGGAATACTTCCCATGCCAACGCTGAACGTTCCGACCACCTTCGTATAAAACATCGTTGCCTATTAACTCAGGCAAGACTCACCTGAATCTAAAACAATAAATATGTTCATGATGTTGACATTCGTGCATATGTTAGTGATATTAGCAACATTTTACAAGCCGTTATTGAGTGATGTGAACCAATGCAATATTTTGTTTGACAATTTTAGCTCAGAAGCCGAACTCGCATTTAAACCGAACGAGATGTTGAATTCTCCGCTACTTCTCGTCCCATTTTGTCGGTTTGCCAGCTGCCATCCTTACAGTAACCATCACACTGAACACACGTATACGTTTCACGAAATTCTGGACCCTGTACATAGGCAGACTCTAAGGGCCACTGCTGTCTTTAACCTTGGAGTTTATGGCTTCTCCACACAGTAAGACCCTTTATACTAGTTGTTAAAGTTTCGTTTATGTTTCACATCTTTTGTCACGGGTCAGCAATGCAGTTATAATTGAACAAAACTATAAATAGAAATGTAAACAATAATTTAAGAAAATACCTTGAACTTGTTGTGTTCCTCAAACCATTCCTGAATCATTTCTGCTTTGTGGCAGGGCGCATTATCGTGCTAAATGAGGCCACTGCCATCAGGGAATACCATTTCCATGAAAGGGTGTGCATGGTCTGCTACAATGCTTAGGTAGGTGGTACGTGTAAAGTAACATCCACATGAATGGCAGGACCCAAGGTTTCCTAGCAGAACATAGCCCAAGCATTCGGATGTCATGTGTTACCCAGGTAAGTGACACACAGGCACCCGGCCATCCATTTGCTGTAAAAGAAACCTGATTCATCAGTCCAGGCCACCTTCTTCCATTGCTTCATGGTCCAGTTCTGATGCTCACAGGCCCATTTTAGGCGCTTTCGGCAGTGGACAGGGGTCAGCATGGGCACCCTGACTGCTCTGAAGATACGCAGCCCCATATGCAACATGGTGTGTTCTGACCCCTTTTTATCAGAACCAGCATGAACCTTTTCAGCAATTTGAGCTACAGTAGCTCATCTTTTGGATCAGACCACACAGGCCAGCCTTCGCTCCCCACATGCATCAATGAGCCTTGGCCACCCATGACCCTGTTGCCGGTTCACTGCTTTTCCTTACTTGGACAAATTTTGATAGGTACTGACCACTACAACCACCCCACAAGAGCTGCAGCTTTGGTGATGCTATGACCCAGTCATCTAGCCATCACAATTTGGCCCTTGTTTGTCCCTCAAATCCTGACTTTTATTCGCAACCATAATGACATACAGTAGGTGAGGGGCGTATAACAGTTCGTAGTGTCCAGAGATAGTCAAGCAGTTAGAAATCGCATGGTGTCCTGTATTGGAAGGGCTAGTTCATCTGTTCATTATGACCTCATCCCGTGCATGATCTGACTAAAGGCTTTCGTGTTGGATTAGCAGTGCGGCTCAGGCGACATGTTGTTGAATGAACCATGCGTGCGCCCCTCGCCATCTCACAGATCTATCCAAAGAGTTGCGGAGCTGCCGACAAGGTAGGGTTTATTTAAAGGGGAACAATATTCATATGATCAGCCATCTGAAGTCTTACATCTGGAAAGTCACACCTTGAAAACAAATAAATGGCTAATAGAACAAAACACGTAGTATAACAGATTTTTAAAAAGGAGCAGGTCACCCAGCTTAACAAACAACGGGCTGCACATCTGAAGATCCTTGATGGGATTTTGACAGGTGGTGTCATGCTGGAGGCAGTGTAATATCACTTTTTGAATGAACATTGTCTATCTGAAGGAGCTATAACACGCAGGTGATCATTGCCAATTGTTTGCCTTCAATGTGTGATAATTGTGGAGATGCTGTAACACATGCAGAAACATACATACTTAAATAAGCTTACACTTCAGGGGTGTTGTGTTTTTCTCTGGGTTTGCTTTCATGACATTTTCTACAGTTTGAAAAAATGTGCTGGTAGCTGATGTAAAAACTGCAGTGTCAGCCTAGCCTTAGCTTCTTTTTATTCCCTTCTCCATTATAACGGCTTATGCTGAGAATTTTAGGATAGAACTGCTGACTTAGACCTACTTCAAATCTCCATCTGTATTCTCGGGAGTTACTAAAAACCAGCTTTTCATACAACTTAAAAACGTCATCTATTCCTTGTGATAAATGAGGATGCAAGTCCTTCATAGACAGGCCAGTAATTACAATTTTGCACCAGGCAATGTCATGCTCTTTAAAATGACTAAATTACAACTCCAACTGTTTTACAAGTTCTTTGTAGTCAGCTGGTTTTGTTCTAGAACAGACCGAGTTATAGCACACAAGCATTCAACAGTTTGATCAATATGTCCTAACATTGCGGAAATGATAACCTCCAACTTGCAGCACATGCAAGTGTCCAGACAGCGTCTCAGTAAAGGTTCTAGTAAGGGCCGTTGCAACTTTTCCCAGGCTTGTTTTCACTGAAGTTTGAATATGACATGGCAAATTACCAACTCCCTTATTAATCTATCAACACGGGAAAGGTCAGATAACACAGTTAAAATGAGACAAAAGTTAAGAACCGTTATAAATTATGCAATGGCTATAGAAATGATATGCGCCTTATACCAACTTCACTATTCACATAATAATTCAGAAATTCAAATCATCTGAGGCACTGATGGAACTTCCTGGTGGAGGAATTGTGTTTTCCACCGGGAGGAGGAGGTCTTGCGAGGTTAGAACATGTTCCAAGGACAATATTTGAATAATTTCAGAAACGGTAATCTCTTGGGTTCAACAAGTCTCCAAAACTACCTTTAACTGCTTTCCAATAAAAGTATTTAGAAATGTTTTGACTACATTTGGCTGCATTCCAACACGTATTTAAACATCTTGCCGGAAAAAAGTCTCTACTCTCATTAAGACAAGACATGATAACCAGAGAACCTGGTTATAATCAAACTTCTACTCATATGTACCAACTACAGGCACTGAAGTTTATCCCAATTAGAGTTGAGGCTTTCTTAGTTTCATGTTCTAGTCACTTGTTATTACAATACAAGACATGTTTAGGAGCCAAAAGAAACATTTTGAACACTCAGTATCTGCAAGTACTGTTTCCAAATACACACATTCTTTGTTAATGTATGCAAAGTAAAATTAAATGCTCTCCGGCATCGTCTCTGTTTGCAAGTGTTATGTATTGTAAATGTAACCAATATAAAGTTGACACTTTCTCCCTCTGTTTCGAAAGATGCAGGACTCAATATTTCCTAATGAGGCGTCATCATAGTGACTTGATAGATTCTCCCAAAAAATTAAAAATTATTCCCAGATTAAACTCGTACAAGAAAAAATGCTCCTTTTGCTAAACTTTTCTTTGCTTGAATGTATTCAAATCATTACCATTAAAATAATGTATCCCCAAACCAACACTTTTCAGTTTACCATTCATCCAGTCCATATCAGTTTTCTACAGCACAGGAGTCTTAATTCTGCACTTTTACTTTTTGTTGTAGTGCCACTAGATGTCACTGCTAAATAATCATCAACAGTCAATGACAAGTTCAGGCTAATATAAGCCATTCACGTAATATGCCAGTTACTCAAAGTCTCTATGTTTTAACTAATGATTCATCATAGTTTATCTTCTGAATTTAACACATAATCACAAATAATTTTTGTTTTCATTGGTGTTCTGTTTTTATTATAAAACTATAATTTCTGGTAAAAGGATCTCAGTATGTTTATTCCCTGAAAATAAATATAAATGAAGTTGGTTTAAAAACTTAAGATTGAATGTTTCCCACAGGCCTCAAAAATATTCCTCCACGTAAATTAGGGTTTAATAAAGACAATTATTATAGAATTATTTTAAGGTCTAGTGGTTGAATAAAGAGTGCAGGAATGTTTTCCTTTCCTGAGTTTGAGAAATCGAGGCATGATGCTGACAGGTCAGATTCCAGGCATATCTGACATGGCTTTTTGTGCTATTTGGAACAGCATCTTACTCCATTATCAGGGCTTCCAACTCTCACGCATTTGATTGGTTTCACACTGTGTGAAACCAATCAAATGTGTGTGTCTCAAGGCCAATGGGTGAGAGTTGGTAGGGCTGCATTATGGCTACACAATGTTAAAAGATTAAGGGGGGATGGCGAAAGGAAAGAGAGATAAAGAGAATTAAACACAGTGCTAGCGAGGATAGAGCGAAGAAACACAGTTTTTCCATGTATCGGTTGACATCTGCCAAGCTTTGGAAAATGTAGTTGCAACTGCCTTAGAAATTAGTTTTCCATTACTCGTCACATGGTAAGTATACTGTATAGTCTGCAATTGATTAAACAAAAGATAAAAGTTAATCTGAGACAGCAGAGATAAAAATGTATAATTAAAAATAAAATGTAACTCCTCCCTCTAAGACCAGGTTGCTTTGACAACAGTAGGAGTGCATATAGTGTGTCTGAGAAGGTAGAGGTGGTCATACCGATTAAAGATGCATTCTGGGAATTTTGCCCACTGGTTGTAAAAGTTGTACCGTTAAGCCAAAATGGCTATGCAAAATGTATGTAATATGTAAAGCAGGGCTATTCAACTGTTACTCTACGAGGTTCTCTGTTCCACCTATTAATTGTGTCCCCCTGGTGTACCAGGTCTATGATTGGAGGGTTGCTATTAAAACACATACTGGAACTGGCTTTGAGGGCCGGTGTTGAATAGAGCTGATGTAGTGCAGTGGTCCTCAAACCCTTCCATGGAGGGCCTAGTGCAGTGATCCTAAAACCCTTCCATGGATGGCCTAGTGCAGGGGTCCTAAAACCCTTCCATGGAGGGCCTAGTGCAGTGGTCCTCAAACCCTTCCATGGAGGGCCTAGTGTATGCTGGTTTTTGGTCTTTCCCTTCAATTAGAGTATAATTAGTACCTAGACTGCCAGGTGAGGGGAGATACTAACCAATTAGTGAGCTACTCCATCAGGCTTGTACAAGGTAAAAGCAAAAACCTGCATACACTAGGCCCTCCATGGAAGGGTTTGAGGACCACTGATGTAATGTCACAGCATGTGCCTCATGTCATTAAAACCACTTACTTTCAAACTTGAAAATTCATGGATAACTCAGAAATTATATTGATGTTATAGACACTATATATGACATGAATATAAACAACACATACATCCAGCTAAAAATCAGAGGTTTTAACACGGTGTGTCACAAGGAAATCTGTCAGCACACAACAAAGTGCCAAGTCAAAGTAGAAGACTTTGAGACAGTTAATAGCCACCTGTTAGTCACTCTGTTAAAGTCATGCTTTGTAGAAGTTGGTGGTAAGGATTTATAAAACTACAGATTTTACATTGACTAGAGTAATTTCCCAGACCTGAGATTGCGGTGAAGTGTGTCTTTGTTATCTTAACTGGCATTTGAAATAGAGATTTTCTTGGAAACCAAAGCACATGCAGTGTAACACACCCACAATCACACACAAATCACATCAATGTGTTGATAAGCTGACTGGGACCTTCATTTACTGCAGCTGCAGATAAGCATTAGACGGCAAGGTTTCGATCTGGAGCTACACGTCATCTATGGTTTCAGCCTGGTTGTATATCTCCTTGTTAGCCTTGCTCCCCAAAGTTAGAGGGATGGTTTTTGGCGTACAAACCAGTCAGCACTCTAGCTGTGCACATACCTTCTCCAATCGATCCAGCCAAACATGGGATAAAGTACTAGAACTGTATTCTAGTTATCAAGCCCTGATTCATCAACATATATGTCAGTATTCATTTTTTTACCAGACAGGGCCGTTGCTGAAGTAGGCTGTTCTATTACAGCTCTTTTCTACGTTTCTTTATGGTTGGTAGGGCTGGATGATCTGTTACAATACAAAACAAACCATTATTTTGAACATTCTTTTCAGTTTCTTTTGTAAGCGCTTCATTTAACATTACTGATGAGGAATGAGAAAAAGCAAAGTTGCTTATATTGTTTCTTTTTATAAGAAGAAAAATGGGACATACTACAGTTATTATGTGTGCATTAGAAGTTGTGGATTTTTAAGACTGTTTTTTTTCCATGATGTTGAGTAATGGTAAAACAACATTTGCTCCCAGAAAATTGGTCCTACTTAGATCGAAAATACACTCTGAGGAGAATCCTGGATTATCTTTCTAAATCACTGTCAGTGTTGTATTTGTTTTTCCATTTTTTGTCATACTTCTATGAAATGTTAAGATTGATGTCCTGCCTGTATTATAGGATTATGTGTTAGTACTTGTTCAGACAGTTCAAGGACACCTGTCTCCCATGGGCGCTGCCTCCTCTCCAATGCCAAGGAGCCCTGAAAGGAGTTGCTAACAGATATGACATCGCTGTGACCCACCATGAGGCCACAGAAACCACTGCAAGACACTGAGAACCACCCGGAGACACTTGGAAACACGACGTGACCCCCTGTAATGACACTCAGCCAGTTTACACCACCTTCTGCAGGATTTTGCACTGTCCTTATGCATGCTGCAAACAGGATTTGAACCCCTGGACGTAGCTGTACTTTAAGGCAGTGATTTGCATCGACATGCCATTAAGAGGCCCTATGTAACGCAGCACTACATTTGGTAAGTCAAGTTGTGACAGACCACTCTCAACCATAGGCAATTTTTGGTTCATTGGGCACTTCTTTGTTGGTTAGGTCCCTTGACAACATACTGTAGAAGACAAACTGCTATAGTTGTGTGAGGTGTGATCAAACATAGGGCTCAGTGACTGTGTCCTATGTCTAAAATGATCTTTCCAGACCCCATAATCATTGTACCAGTCATGTTTCCCACATGACAGTCACTAAAAACAACTTCTCAAAGTGTTTTGCAATTCCAAATAAGGCCACTGTAACTATCCACATTTTATACCACAACTACAGCTAGATTCAGGGGAAGTGTTCGGTTGACTTCCTGATCTTTATTTGTTCCGCCCCTGTAGGCCCGGCCCCAGGCACAGGTGAACAAGACGGTCACCAAGGGCGGTACGGACACTGGGTCTAGCTGTATTCTCATTGTATGTAAGTTTAGAAAAGTTATGCAAAGGTTTATTATGGCTGCCTCTACCTGAGTTTATATGACTAAACCAGAAGAAGTTTAATATTTTGAACTTCACTATAGTTCTATATTTATATATTACATCTTATCCAGAGTGACTTACAAGTGCACACAGTACCTTTTCATAAAGCCAGGTGAAACCACAACAGAGCTTAATAGAAATGCATTCTAATCAAAGAATTACTTGTTACTATACAAATCCAAAACATAATAAACATATTTATAAAGAAAAAAAGTAGTCACTGTATAACTATTTTAGCTATTCTGTGAAAATATAGGGTTTTGAATGTTTTCTGAAAATGGGAAGTTGTTTTAATTAGATATGGCACTGCAGCCATTCCAAAAATATTGCCTAGGGTGTCAAAATTGCCAGAGCCGGCCCAGCGCCCCTGTATGGAGGCTGTCCTTCTGATATAAATAACACTTTCATAGTGAATTAGAGAATATGTTTTGCTTTTGCATTCTTCCATTAAATAATCTACATCCCGATGGTCATGGGTTCGAGCCTGACCATGGGTTCTCTGACTTTCCCCAGGCATCCTGCACGAGGCAGCTCAAAATTGTCATTGCCTGGGATTTCGGTTAGATAAATCTTTCTATCTATCCTGTCACATTGCTGTCCAGCACCTCCTTGTGTTCAGATCAGGCACCTGTAAATTTAATCGCAGAAATATAGTCGGTGAACATAATCATCCTGTGCATGATCCGACTAAAGGCTTCCCTGTTGGTTGAATATACCGAAAAGGAATCGGCCCCTTGTTATCCCACAGATCTGTGCAAGGTGTTTCAGAACTGCCGACAACGCAGGATTAGAGGGAATTTGGAAGGGATGAAAATCTGGAAAAAAATCTAATCACAAGAAAATAAAAATGTATTTACCTCGAGTTAGAGAGGGATTTTGTGTTCTACACTGGTTAGTGCAAGTAATGAAATACCCAAAGAGCTGGACAATTTCAACTTTGATCTAGTGTTATTGACTGTTAATATACAAACATACAGCAACCACAATGGAAAGAGCTATATTGTGTGAAGCAATGGCAACAGAGACAGAACGTGTTTGTTGTAAAGAGTGGGACAGGGCTCAGTTATTACTTTCAAACATCTCCAGTGTATATACTTGGATAAATGCAACGTAAAACTTATTATTTAAATACGTATAAAATCATTATTTGAAATGCACTTCAGGTTGTTGTTTATCACTTTTCAATGACTGTAGCAATAACCTCAGTTCACACCGCATTTTTCCTTGATCCATTGATGCCTGATTTTCAGCTTCCAAATCCATTGTGTTAGTGTTTCTAATTCTCAGAGAAATTACTTTTCTTTTCCGGATGTGGGTTATCCATGTCGTAAATTCTAAGGGCAGAGTTTCTAACCCGTGAATATATGTGGGTGTGATATTTAAATTATGATTTGATATCAACCGTCTGATTTATCAACACCTGTTGGTTCGTACACTGGAATTGGAGTGATACAAACGTTTTGTGAATCACACGTGAGCCCTGTCGTAAGATGATTTCTGTACTCAGATCTACACTGTTTTCTACGCACATTTGATAAATGAGGGCTCGTGTGTGCAGACCTGGCACCTGGAAATTCAATCGCAGAAGTATAGTTGGTGAACGTAATCATCCTGTGCATGATCTGACTAGAATCGGCGGCTTGGCAACATGTGGTTAGATGAACAATATGCGTGCCCCTCGCCATGCCACAGATCTGTCCAAAGAGTTGCCGACAAGGAAGGATTACATGGAATTGGGACAGGAGGAAACTGGGAGAAAAAAAAGAGAAAATAACCTAGAGAATCCTACTCCTCTCCTGGAAAACTGTTTCCTGTTCTAGTATAATGGGGAAAAACATGAATTGTGCACTTTCCTTTTGCCCTGACTTACAGTGCCTTGCGAAAGTATTCAGCCCCCTTGAACATTTCAACCTTTTGCCACATTTCAGGCGTCAAACATTAAGATATGAAACTAATTTTTTGTGAAGAAGCAACAACAAGTGGGACACAATCATGAAGTGGAACGACATTTTTTGGATATTGATACTATGAAAGGAGTATCAGACAACTGCAAATCTACCAAGACCCGGCTGTCCCTCTAAATTTTCAGCTCATACAAGGAGAAGACTGATCAGAGATGCAGCCAAGAGGCCCATGATCACTCTGAATGAACTGCAGAGATCTACAGCTGAAGTGGGCGAGTCTGTCCATAGGACAACAGTCAGTCGTATACTGCACAAATCTGGCCTTTATGGAAGAGTGCCATGTCTGAAAGATATCCATAAAAAGTGTTGTTTCAAGTTTGCCACAAGCCACCTGGGAGACACACCAAACATGTGGAAGAAGGTGCTCTGGTCAGATAAAACCAAAATCAAACTTTTTGGCAACAATGCAAAACGTTATGTTTGGCATCACCCTGAACACACCATCCCTACTGTCAAACATGGTGGTGGCAGCATCATAGTTTGGGCCTGCTTCTCTTCAGCAGGGACAGGGAAGATGGCTAAAATTGATGGGAAGATGGATGGAGCCAAATACAGGACCATTCTGGAAGAATGATGGAGTCTGCAAAAGACCTGAGACTGGGACGGAGATTTGTCTTCCAACAAGACAATGATCCAAAACATAAAGCAAAATCTAAAATGGAATGGTTCACAAATAAACATATCCAGGTGTTAGAATGGCCAAGTCAAAGTCCAGACCTGAATCCAATCGAGAATCTGTGGAAAGAACTAAAAACTGCTGTTCACAAACGCTCTCCATCCAACCTCACTGAGCTCGAGCTGTTTTGCAAGGAGGAATGGGCTAAAATTTCAGTCTATCGATGTGCAAAACTGATAGAGACATTCCCCAAGCGACTTACAGCTGTAATCGCAGCAAAAGGTGAAAAGTTCAAGGGGGCCGAATACTTTCGCAAGGCACTGTATATCTCCCTCAGTACCATAACCTCTGAAGAAAGCCTTACGCTTACTTGAAGAAAGAGGAATCAAGTATTGAAAGACTACATTATTATTCTAAAGGGGGCCAAACACTATACCTGGTACTGTAGTACACCCACACAGAGAATATGGCTAATTCAATTTTGAAAAACACACACACATGCACTACAAAAACAGAATAAATTAATATAATTTAAAAGAACATCTTACAACCTGGTCTGACGTATTCTTGTTGGTTTGACCAGACACCCTTTCTAAGGTGTTTTGTCCAAACTATTTTCAGATAACAATATAAGTAGGAATTGCCTTTATAGAAATACCAATATTACTGTACCATGTACCTCACCTGACTGCCAATGTAAAACCAATTTAAAACTACAAACTCTTGTCTGATGCTTAATGATTCAGAACCATTGCTTCTCATTAGTAGAGGCTTTGCAGACTTTTAGTCTTAGTATGTGTACATTCATACACTGTAGGTGCAAAAACACAACAACACCATTTGCAGATCACACGTTCTGCTATTGATAAATTATCACTTTCTTTCTTTGCAACCCCTCTGGACAACAGATGTTGATATACTTTATAAAAAAGTGTTTCTAGAAGACGTCGTCTTCTTGATAGGCTCGAGTCTGCTTGCTGTCTGGAATGTTATAGATCATAATGATAGAGTGGTTTGACAAAGTGTACCATGTTGACCCAGCAGTTCAATTGAATTCCTTTGAACCTAGAACACTCACCAATTTTTGGAAGATTTCATTCATCTTTACTTTCCCTGTGGAAAAATATTCTGTTTTGCAATTTGTCTTTTTGACTTTGACTTTTATTGTTTTAAAATGCCAGTATTTTCTTTCAATGCACATTCTGTAGGTAGCTAAAATTGGTCGAAACTCTTCAAATGGGATCATGCATATGGTGTGTCAGCAATAGGAATCATATGTGCATACTTTATTTTTTTATTTTTTTTATTTAACCTTTATTTAACCAGGTAAGTTGACTAAGAACAATTTCTTATTTACAGCAACGACCTGGGAGCAATTCGGGTAAAGTGTCTTGCCCAAGGACACAACAACATTTGGCTCAGTCGGGAATCAAACTGGCAACCTTCTGACTACAAGTCTGACTCCCTACCCACTGAGCCATCTGCGCCCCAGCATAAAGTATAATATACTTTATGCAATATATTATAGTACATTTCATATGTAATTAAGGAAAATTGCTTTTTTTCCTCAGTATTTACTAAAAAATGACCCATTAACCCATGTTTCTTGATGTATTATTGCGTAGTTTGTGGTTGTTATCTTGGAATACAGTCGAACATAAAGTGGAAACTGAAAAGCAGAAACAGCGAGAATGATGCAACCCCTTAAATAATTTCACACAGAGCAGAAAGGAACTCAAATGAGGTAAATATGTATGTAAATATCCCACACTTTAAAGTGTGAACTGAGCTGTTTGTTAGAAAACTGACAGAGGTTAGTTTCCTGGGTTTCAGTACAATTGTTAGCTTCCCATAACTAGCCACACTGAGCTGTAAGCTATTAGTTTTCATCTTAGTAGATCTAAAGAGCTTCTCATTGTATACATTTACTGGTAAGTCTACAGTATGTGAAGAACTGATCTTTTACATAAATACAGAAGCACAATCTAAAGCATAATTTGCAGAATGGTGAGCTACTGTACCTTGTCAGAGGATAACATGTTAAGTAATCATTGAAAGGAGACAAAAAGTGATGCTTTTAAAATAATGCCTTGAGGGCTTTACTTTAAACAAACGGAATGAAATAGACTCCCAGGGGTTTTCTTTAGAACTCTGTCTAGAGTCTAGACCAAAGTCCTGGGTCTTGGTTTTCTGTTTGTTTCTTGGTAGTTGATCATAGACTGACACGTTTAGCAGTTTGTGGTGTTGTTAAAAAGAACTTAAACTGAAATTGTGTCTTTTAGAAAATGTTATTTTCTGTTGTTTTTTCACAGCCGGGTGCATTTTTGGGCAGTTGTATCCTGGCAACCATTTTAACATTGCAATCAAAACTGTTTTAAAAGCTACATTGCTATGCGCTTTCAGTAAAACATTTGGAATTCTTTTAACTTACTAGCAGCTGCAAGTTACAAATATATAGTTTGGATGAAAGTTGTTTATTTTAATGGTTGCTATGACAATACTGTACATCTTGTATCAGTGAACTGTCATGTTGTTTTTGTCCAACAGTGTTTGTTAGTATTTTTTATCTCTGGAAGAGTAATGTGTAGGTTTATCTTCCAGATTTGCAAAGAGGAAGTTTTGCAGTTTTGATTTTAACAACATATGTATAATCTGCTACAGAGACTATATACCTTTCTATAAAAGGATTCATACAAATAAATGCATTGCAGGACAAGAGTTTAACATGCAATGATATTATCTATGTGTCAGTGGTCGGTTGGGGATGCCGGGCTTGCATTACGTTCAGGACGGGAGTGAATGGATCGGTGTGTAACGCATCAAACCCATTGTGTGATACCGTTCCGTTTCCCCCTGTCCGGACGGTAATGCGAGCCCAGCGTCCCCAATTATGATCCACCGACCGGGGCTGGTACATGAAAGGTGCACAGAATTTTTGACCATTCCTCCTTGCAAAACATCACCAGTTCAGTTAGGTTTGATGGTTGCCAAGCATGGACAGCCCGCTTCAAATCACCCCACAGATTTTCAATGAAATTCAGGTCTGGGGACCGGGATGGCCATTCCAGAAAATTGCACTTGTTCTTCTGCATAAATGCCAGAGTAGATTTTGAGTAGTGTTTTGGGTTGTTTTCTTGTTGAAATATCCAGCCCCGGCGTAACTTCAACTTTGTGACTGATTGCTCTACATTATTCTCAAGTATCTACTGATATTGAGTGGAATTCAATGTGACCCTCAACTTTAACAAGATTCCCAGTACCGGCACCTGCCACACAGCCCCACAGCATGATGGAACCTCCACCAAATTTTACTGTGGGTAGCAAGTGTTTGTCTTGGAATGCTGTGTTCTTTTTCTGCCATGCATAATGCCCCTTTTTATGACCAAATAACTCCAATTTTGTTTCATCGATCCACAGCACCTTCTTCCAAAATGAAGCTGGCTTGTCCAAATGTGCGTTTGCATACCTCAAGCAACTCTGTGGCATGTGTGCAGAAAAGGCTTCTCCGCATCACCGTACAGCTTCTCCTTGTGAAAAGTGCACTGAATTGTTTAATGATGCACAATGACACCATCTGCAGCAAGATGATGTTGTAGGTCTTCAGAGGTGGTCTGTGGGCTGTTTTTTAACATTCTCACCATCCTTCACCTTTGCCTCTCAGATATTTTACTTGGCCTGCCACTTCTGGCCTTAACAAGAACTGTGCCTGTGGTCTTCCATTTTCTCAGTATGTTCCTCACAGTGGACACTGACAGCTTAAATATCTGCGATAGCTTTTTGTAGCTTTCCCCTAAACCATAATGTTGAACAATCTTTGTTTTCAGGTCATTTGAGAATTGTTTTGAGGCCCCCATTTTGCCACTCTTCAGAGGAGAGTCAAAGAGAACAACAACTTGCAATTGGCCACCTTAAATACCTTTTCTCATGATCGGATGCACCTGTCTATAAAGTTCAAGACTTAATGAGCTCACCAAACCTATTGTGTTCCAATGAATCAGTGCAAGGATGCCCAAATTTATGCAGCTGTCTAATTTTGTTTTGATGTATATTGCACATTTTCTGTTATTTCAATGAACCTCATTTCACTATCGAAATATTACTATGTCCTACAGTTACTTGAAAGATCAAATTGAAATTGCTGATCTAAACACCCAATGTTTTATAAATGAAAATCATGGAAATTGTCAGGGGTGCCTAAAGGTTTGCATACAACTGTACATGCGTGGCTAGCAAGTGACCAGATATCAAATTTACCTTTCTGAGATTATTGTCTGATAAACAACAGGAACTAGAGGTTTAATGTATTATATTGGTTTAACAAACAATGAGTCTAAATAATGTTACATGGAATTTATTACGATGTGTGAGAAGAAAAAGCGTGACAACAAGTAGCTTTGTATCAAAATGTTAATAGGGTATAATTACATTATAATTATGTAATTATAATTACATTACCTTTTTTATTTTATTTAATTTTCGAGAAAGAGAATTCAGACGGCCCTTTAAATAAACACTTCTGGTCAACAAAGGCATCGTTATAATCTTATGCTTGTCTACTTACAGTTTAGGTCTGTAAATATATTTGTCGATATCTCCAATGTAGTTAAAAATAAGTGTTTTCCTGAATCGCACCAAAATAGGTCAGCGTATCATGTTTTGTAGGGTGGCAGCACTGAGCCTGTTGTACCAGAGCTGTATATATAGAGACTTTGGCCAATTAGGGAATTTATTTTCTGCGCTATCCCGTTATGCGATTGGTTCCGAGGTTTCGTGGGCTCCATTAGATACCAACATGCATCTGATTCCCATTGACATAGTCCAGGGAATAGTGGAAAAATCTAATAAATTTTAAAAAATGACATAAATCACTGACAAAAATGCCCAACTGTTGCGCATTTGGCTGCAAAGAAAGACCAGGAAGTGGCAAAACATTTCACAAGTTCCCCCGTGAACCAAAAAGGCGACTAGTGTGGGAGCTGTATGTGAAATGAATGTTTTTTTAGGCTACAATATGGGAAGGGTTTATCGATGTCTGTTAATAATAATAATAGCCTAACAATGCAGTACATTACAATGCTGCACTAGTTACAGTTACAATTTTCGCCATTGAGTAAGTTTAACCTGTCCTCGGCGATTGATGAACTACGAAAGGTTACATCAGGACTCAGGAGACTGAAGAAAAAAGTAAACACTGCTCAGATATTATAGGCAACGTGTTCACTCACTACAATGAGCATTTTTTAGAGGACCATTTACGATATAGAAGGTAAATTTGCACTGGAATGTTTCTGTAAGGGCCTTTTACATATTGACAAATTTTGATAATAACATGTATGTGCCTGTTTATTGTGAAAATAAGCTATTTATTTCAAGATGGCATATTCACCCCATGGAGTTACACTGTAGAGTCATCTGATGATGGTCTCCAATATGGCACCCATGATTTGAGTTGGCCAAACTCTCTCTATATATATACGGCTCTGCGTTGTACAGGAACTCTCTAAAAAAGAGGACAAACTTCGGGATAAATTCCGGTCAAATTTTTCAGTGTGACTTGGGATAACACTTATTTTTAACAACTTTGGAGATATTGAAGATATCATATTTACACATCCAATTTGTGAGTAGACAATCATAACATTATAACCATGCCTTTGTTGATCAGAAAAGTGTTTATTTAATTCTCTTCCATGATATGGAGCTAGACAAAAAGCAGATGCAGGCCATGGCAATTCCTGATTTCCTGAGGATCTTTTAATATCTGCTGCATGCCTACAGGTAGGCTTATGATCCTATATATTGGCTGCTGACAATGAGTTTTGGTTATGCTTATAATAAAATACTAAGGCTGTCAAAATGAACCTGTTAATCCATGAGATTAATTTAAAATCCTTAACGCCATTCATTTTGTTTGGCGCCAGTAAGGCATTATCGTTTTTCATCCGGAAACATCAACAGGGATGCTCGATTTGAGACAGAGCATTTTTTATTGCTGCTGTACCAGCATTTTCAAAAAAAGATTCAGTAGATTTTCGAGCATTTCACATGTGCTAGAGATGTTGTTTCACATGCAGTTTTTATAAAGCAACATAGAGTTGGCATTCATGTTGTGAGTCCTGATTTCACTTTATTTACCTGCCACTTTATATCTTTGACATTTGGAGATTTGTAGAGGTTATATCTTTCATTATGTCTCCCTATGTTTCCACCAAAACATTCAATTAGCAAATATTTAACAAACAACTTCCATATTGTGTAAATGCTACAGCTCCCTCTCATTTAGTATTTGCAGAAAGTAGCGTACTTTATGTATCTGGATCCCCTTTCACTGAATGTGTCATGTTATAAAAATTTGTATTTTTGGTCTTAATGTTTCATCCTTCAAAGTTGGCCTAGCCCCATTTTAACCAAACTGTAGTAAACATGAGCTACTAAACAGGAGCATGACACAGGTTGGATCCCATGTCTGCACATCCAGCTACTCTCCAGATATCAATTGAATTTTATACAGTTGTCTAATATAGCAGTGATACTACATAGTGCCCTTATTAACAGCAATAGGGAGCTAAATTGGAACACTTGAATAATGTTAAATATGAACATATGAAGATCATGACGTAGCATGTAAATAGCATAGTTTTTGCTAGGGTGGAGGTCGGGGATGGTGGATGTGCGTATAAATCCGCGACTTGCATGCCAGTGTTCGCGAGTTCAAATCCAGACCAGCACTTTCTGTGTGTTTTGTTCTCCATTGCTTGCGTCATGCAGACACGCGATTGTCGGTTTTTGTAATGTTAACCCTAACCTTAATTCTAACCTTAACCTCAGTAACGTCATATCTAACCTTAACTGTTAGTAACCTCATGCCTAACCTTAACCGTTAGTATCCTCCTACCTAACCTTAACTGTGATTGTTGCAATATAATTTTGAACGCTATGGAATGTATGGAATGTCCTCGCATAAATCTGCGAAACAAGATGTACCGGAGCAACGTAATTGAAGTACAAATATAGCCTATTAACAAAACGTGCAGTTCAAACGTAAAAACACCCTAAATATGTTGGCATATAACGTAATTTAGGTTTTCAAAATAGTTTCCTGAGAACGTAATTTGGGAGAGATTCTGAGATGTACAGTTGATTTGAGGGCCATGATAACCTTTTTTAATGTATCAACTTGGAAAAAGACAGCTACTTCACTTAGTTCTTTCCTAGTCAAGGAAAGAACTAAAATTGTGATTATCAAGATTAACTACAGAAATGATTTAGATTCATCAAGATTCATTTTTTTATTCATTTGAGAGCACAATAAAATACATATGTAGAACGTGGTATATTTCAGTATTTTCTTTAGAATATTCTTTGCATGTTGTTGTCTGTTAGGACATTGGTAGAGGCAGCATCTTTAGACCACTGGACCACCATAGGCCACCCTTTGTTTTTTTCTGTCTTTTAGGTACTAATCTACAAGTAACTGAAAGTTAAATGACGATGAGTTTGGGTAATCCAGACGTTCAGTAACCTGGGCAACCTGACAGTAACACCTTACACTAATGGAATGAGATGCTTTCTTTGTGTGAACTGATTTCTGAAAACTATTATACATAAAGACACAGTATTGTGTTGAATATAGCATAGCCAGAAATGTTCTCTAAATTTGATCCATTGTGTTTTCTTTTACACAAATTACATCAGATTAAAAGCATATAGATTAAGTACATTTGCACAATTAATTAAATATGAAACCAATAAGAACAGGGTTTAAGGTAAGTACACATAGAGAAGTTCTGTTGCATTCTCTAAGTAGGTATTCATAGATTTGTACTGGTAGATGGTTTAAAAAAACGGAAACTACTAAAACTGAAACTAAATCATATAAAAATAAAACAGAAATATAACTGACAAATAAAAACTAACTAAAACTAGCTAGAACAGTTTGAAAACTGAAGCTAAACTGAATTATAAAGTTTTACTTTAAAAACGAATAGAAATAAAAACAAACTAATTTAAGAACACAACTATAATAACCCTGCTCTCTACACACCAAAATATTTAATCTAACATTTCTGTAAATGAATTTCAGCTAACTCTTTTTCTTTGACATTTGTTTAACTACATGAGGTAAGCTGCTTACTTCATGCACAAATATAAAATTTCTCCCAAAAATGATAGGATCTGGCCATTGACTAGGCAAATTCACAACTTTTAATGTACTTATATTCAGCCATTCTGACATAACCTTGCTTTGCCTTATAGGTTATTGAATTGGAAAAACAGGAAACCCCCTTAAATAAGTAGTACTGTATTTCTTTGTCTGGTCGATGAAATGAGACTGGAATGGCCATTCCAAGATTGATTTTGTGAGCCATTTTTGTGTGGATCTGGAGAAATGCTAAAGTTAATTCTGTATCATGAAGATCTGAAAATGACGCAAAGCGAGGCAAACTGGTTCTGCTCTAAAATAACCTGGCACAATACATACAAGGTTCTTAAGGCTTTTGGAAGCTAAGAAGACTCATTATATCACAGACCCTTCACATCTATGTTGATGTAACAGGCCTTCTTCTCTGGCAAATCCAAATATAAACATTTTATCAACAAATCTAACTCTGCCATGGAGTACATGAAGACGTTTGGACAAAGCTAGCCCTTTGCCTTAACTGTACTTCGGATATATATTATTTTAATTATCTGCAAGGCAAACAAAAGTGGTTGCTTGCGTGTAGGCACATACAGTATGTCTCTGTGTGTTCATGTGAATCTGTTGCAATAGAAGCAGGCCTATCCAAAACCACATAATTTAGACCTCTACACCATCAGGGAAACTGGCTAAATGGAGATAAGCCTAGCATCCTCCAGTTAGCGCAGATGAATGGTGTTGCTGTACTGTGGACGGAACAACAGCCTCTGCTGGTCTGGTTTCTATACAGCTTTCAGTATTAGCTAATGATGTTGCTTAAGCATGGCCTATCTGGTATGAGAGACTTCTGCTATTTTCATATTGTTTATTTAGCGCCCTAAAAACCACTGTTGCCATATTCCCCTTTAATGTGTAAATCGACCATTTTCCTTTTTCAAGGATTTGTGCATTTTCAAGAGCACACATCCAACAACAAATAAATGCGTTCATTTCCCAGAACTGATTGAAAGTGTTTGTGTTTTACAAATTCAAATTTTAAAAGGAATAACTCACTACTCTGCAAACCATCACAGAGATGAGTCAACCAAAATATAAGAAAATGAATATGGAAGAGAGTAGAAGCAAGAAGTAGCTAAACATTACATCTGAAGTAATGGAAACCCTTACAGACTAGTATGTGTTGCAAAATCTCAATGTTGACCCAGGTTCCGCATGGACCAGAAAGGCTGTGGAGAGAGAAACTTCACACACTGTATTTTGCAGTTCCGACTGAACTGTTTAATTCCTGTGGTCCGTTTGATGTTACACTGCATCATAGAACACCTGAGAAAACATTGTGGTACATTATCCAGCAGATTTTCCGTGAACGAGAACAAAAAGAATCTCAAGAACACTTGAATTCAACGTTGTTCTGTAAATCTCCATCTTCGTACCCCTCCCCCACTCACTCTATTGTGTTTAGACCTAGTCAGTCTGGAGAGCTGTGAGGGCGATGAACTAGCAGCAGTTTGCTGTATGTAATCTGGCTTCCTTAATTTAGCCACAACCTCTGCTTAGAAACACAAAACACAAAAAAAATACCCTAGCAGTCCGAATGTCTGACAGCTCAACCCTGATGTGTGTCAACAAAATCTGGATATTTGCTTTTCTAAATCAAGAAGAAGGAAACTCTTTTATTGCTAAACATTTTTCCAACGACTTGTTGACACGTGCTTGGAGGAAGATGTGTTCGTTCTTTGACCATGCTGCACCTGAGAGGGTATGTTGATGAGCAAGACTTAAAAGGGGAACAGGCCCAAACCATGATACTTCCACCACCATGTTTCAAAGATGATGTAACTTTGTTGTGCTGGAATGCAGTGTTTTCCTTTCGCCAAACAATGCATCTCATTTGAACCAGAATGTTATAGTTTTTCCAATGGCTTTCTGGCTGCACATCCATGATGCCAATCTTCTTTCCACTATATCCCAAAGGTGCCCGATTGGATGGAGATCTGGTGAGTGTGGAGGCCATTTGAGTAGCGTGAACTGATTGTCATATTCAAGAAACCAGTTTGAGATGATGTGAGCTTTGTGACATTTACACGACAGGCTGTGCGTTGTAAGGGAATAACTGCAACCCGCAGCTGTGAGAAGCCATGAGGCTAAAGGCACACTGCTGGGGTATGTGGTTATTCCCTTGCAACACACAGGCTAGAGTGTGTTAATGCGCTTATAAAACATTTGCCCACATTTTATTTGTGAAAATATATTTCTAAATAAGTATTTTTAGCAAAAGAAAATGGTCACAAGGCATGTGGTTATCATCTAACTTACCCCCCACAACAAGTAGTTCCTATTAATCTAATAATTTACATATTTTATGTTTGAACGCATACACTACAAGCCAACATGTGTGCAGTTTCTAGAGAACGAGCTCAGTAGCTTGATAAGGACCAATTGGGAGGGGAGAAAAATGAAAATAAAACAAATACGTCTCAGACATAGAAAATCCTATTCCAATTTATTGCACACAAAAAATATATGAGTGAAAACATTTTTTATGTTAAATGCATTCTCATTCTGGAGCCCTGCATAACAACAAAATGTTTATTTATATACCTTCTTGGACCCGACTTTCTAGGCTGCCTGTCAATGAGCAGAACTACGTCTAAGTTTCCTGATTGGATGCCACCGTACTCTAAACATGAACAAGAGACACAGTACAATGCTGCAGATAAGACGTTAAACTGTTAATAGCAGTTGGTCATACTGATCCAGGTCAAAGTTCATATAACAATCACAGTAAATCATCATAAGTTGTTCCTATTTAGTTTTGTCATTTAATGATACGTAATGATACTTTACATACTTGTCAATTAGAATTAGACCTGCAACTAATGATTATTTTGTAACGATTTATCTAACGTTTATTTTTTTCGATTAATCTAACGACTAATTTATCAATGTGTATAATTAATATTTTAACATTTTATTCAATCATCTCTTCAAAACAAACAGTATGCACAACAAAAAATAGCCCAGTCTTAACTGGTTTTACAAATTTTAACACAAAATATCTATTAAGAAAAATCAGAATTTAGGAATAAAAAGAATTTAGGAATAAAGTGAATTCTACATTTTAGCTAACAAAATATTAAGTGAAATAATTAAAGTCTTTTTCAAGAGGAATACCAAAAATAGAAAGTAAATGCTCCTACATTTTCAGAGGAACACTATTTATATTGTCTGTTTTTATGTGACTTTCTCCAAACAGGGATAATGTCCTAATCATATAACATTTGGTTAAGGTATTTGATTGTTTTATATAATCGGTACACTAATAGCTGTATTATCACAGTAATTTATTGAACAAAATATATAAAACAAAAAATTATAAAATTAAATTTGCTTTTGTATGAGGGTATGCAGCGCCGCCTTCTCGGGATGCTCTGCGGGTGCGTTGAAGTCGCGTGACATCACCCATAGGAATAGAGCGAGGTGCGACGCAACAGAAGTATAGCACGGACAAGTGGATCTGTACCGTAAAGGTGCTTTGTGGGCACATTAAAATCGTTTGATGTCACCCATAGGAATAGAGCAGGGTGCGACGCGACAGAAGTGTAGCACGGACAAGTGGATCTGCACCCTAACAGTACAGATCCACTTGTCCGACATGACTGGAGCGTGGTGTCGCGTGGTGTTGCGTGGTGTCGCAACGCTACCCTCAATTTATACGTTGATGGGTGTTCCTCAAGTACGGCTGTGGGCTACAGCCACAATCAGTTTCTCAATTTTTGCCACATCTACAAGAAAGGACCCACTGCGAGCCTTCCCCCCATCTCCTCTGTGTTCTACTTATTTTGGATAGTCGAGTCTCGTTCAACAAATCAAATTCCTTTGCATAAAGCTGGGCATCGGCCAGCTACTTTGTCATGCAACATTTTCTCAAATGCAGCGCCGCCTTCCCGGGATGCTTTGCGGGTGCGTTGAAGTCACCCATACGGTACGGATCCACTTGTCCGTGCTACACTTCTGTCGCACCTCGCTCTATTCCTATGGGTGACATTGGGCGACTTTAACGCGCCCGCAGAGCATCCCGGGAAGGCAGCTCTACATTTGAGAAAATGTTGCGCAACAAAAAAGCTGGAGATTCCTAGCTTTATGCGAATGAATCCGTTGAACGCGACGCGACTATCCAATAGAAGTAGAGCACAGAGGAGATGGGGGAAGGCTTGCAGTGAATCATTGCTTGTAGATGTGGCAAAAATTGAGAAACTGATTGTGGCTGTAGCCCACAGCTGTAATTGAGGAACACCCATCAACGTACAAATTGAGATTAGCCTTGCGACAACGGTTAAGGGACGGATCCACTTGTCCGTGCTACACTTTTGTCGCGTCGCACCTCGCTCTATTCCTATGGGTGACGTCACGCGACTTAAACGCGCCCGCAGAGCATCCCGGGAAGGCGGCGCTGCATACCCCATACAAATTTAGTGTAGCGTCAAGACACCACCTGACAACATGCTCCAGTCATGTCGGACAAGTGGATCCATACCGTAAGGAATGAGGTGCGACGCAGATAAGTGGGTCTGTACCGTAATACCTTGCAGCCTTCTCGGTCTGTCGCTGGGACAAAACAGACCGTTGGACAGTGTTAAAACTATAGACATTCAGTGGAATGTTCGTTCGGTCATGTACTTATGTGTGCATTTCCTTGATAATTCTAATATATTATGCACCTATAATTTTACAAATATTAGGCTACATGAAAATAGCAATGAGAAAAGCAATTTCGCCATTTGAACTCTATTGGAGAATTGTGATTTTACAGTGTTTTCAATAATAGGCACGCGTGGCTTCGTCTTTGGTAATGATTATGCATTTCAGGCAGTGATTTTGTGTGCAACAAACCACCTCATATTCCAGGGAATCATTATCCTATATAAATATTTTTTTATACAACTGTTTCCTATCTAAATACTGCGTTGTACAGTAAGCTACTACTATTCACTCTCTGGCCATCTATGGCTAATCTGTAAAGCGTTGTGCAGCATAACACTCTAAAATATGGAGGAAGTATCGGCTTGGAGTATCAGGCCTTTTTCTGTTGTACCTTTTTCAGTTGTACTGCTATAAAAATCCATTTGTGATTAAAATATATGACATACCACTAGATTGTTGGGACTTTGTTTGAAATACTCTCTTGGGTGCCCTTTTTTCGTAACCCTTGGGTGCAATTTTTTAGCTAAAGGACCAGGTTGATTGTCGCGTTCAGACATCAAACCAGTATAATAATATGGCAAGTCGACGGTACCTTTGTAGCCTGGCTGACACCAGACCCTTCTCAGATGTAAGTGAGAGTGGGTCAGGGCAAGGTTCATTCACAGCTCATTTTCAAAGGGGCGTCACCAACAGACGTCACTCAAATGCCTCTTGCGCAATTGGATATATCAGACGTTTGCCAAATCGAGTCGACAAGATCACGACAAAATCTTTTTTTAGATATGAAGGCTTCGAGTGTTGTTCTTTGCTCGGTTTTTAACAAAAAGTAAATGTTCAAAATTGATTAAAACAGACGCGATAGCTGATTCGAACGACTTATGTTCCCGATGTTCCATTGTGGCAGCCATCGTTGTGTTTGTCTGTTTCAACCAATGACAGTATATATTTGAGATGTCGTCATTGTGTAAAGCCCGCCTCAACGTTTATGATTGGTGCCTTGATTTGGAAAAATTGGAAATGGGCTTGAATGGGCTCTTGGCCAGACTGACTTGCAGAGCAAATTTCAAATTTCCCAGAAGTCCATCAGGGTTCTCCCAGGCTAGTACCTTTGGCTAATCAAAATATTAACGTAATCGATGACGTTGATTACGTCGACGCGTCATCCCATCATTAATTATAATGCAGCTACTATTCATAATGATTGTATTGTAAGTACATAGGCTTAACATAAGGCCCGTCTGTGTAGATGTTGACTTGTTTACTTTATAAGTCTGACTCTGGCAGTGTCAAATCTAATCCCTCCAGGGCAATGTGTTCTAATAACAAGGGTGACCAAGACACAAGGCTAATAAACAGAGACAAGCTTGATGACAGATAAAGACACAGGCTTGATAAACAGGCACACATGAGCATTAAGAAACCTATATCATGGCGAGACCAATTTTCATATATTATAACAAAATTATACCTTTACAATCTCACGAGTCAAATACGTGAGAGTTTAGGGTGTTGAATAAGTGTTAATGAAATAAATAAAATCTAAATAATTTGTCCACTGAGGTTTCTTCTATTTACAATTAGATTTTTGCTTGAAGATCCAAAAACATTAGGTGACAAAAATATGCAAAAAACATTCAAAGATTTTCATAGAGTTTGACATTTTGAATTAATATATTCATGGGGCCAAAATTTACCGTCCAAAATGTTGGTTGATACACTGTTGACACTGCTGTCCTCTGTGTGACTCAGGAATGGACCAATGTTACCCAAAAAGACAACAGGAAGTACATTATATAAGGGTTTAACTTCTAGAAATATCTGGAGCTGTTCATTTAATAAAATAGATATAAATTCTTTAGCCAACCTGAGAGGCCTGTTCCTCTTTGAGTAGTTTAAAATAGTCCAAATATTACCAAAAACACTACATTTAATCTCACTTTTTTATTTTTCAACAAACTGCGAGAAAAGGTCTTGAAAGTACTGGTATGATTTCTTGTAATATATTGAAAATCAAACCATAACAATATAATATATAACTGTAAAATAAATACTTAGTGACAATACAGAATTTAACATAGAATATGACATATACTTTTTTGCTAAATGTCATGTCTGATGCACAGACACCATTGAAATATCTGCAGACCTGTCGCAATTTGAGTATTTAGATTCCATCCCTTTGTGACTAAGAGAAAGAGGCTTGCGACACTTCTAAAAAATATTTTTGGCGGCCTGTGTTGGTCCAGCGTTCTGGGCCTATGTCTCTGGCTCACATGTACTGCTGCCGCACAGTTTACAGCTGAACATATGCTCTTTTAGAAACTTTTATATTTCGCTTATTTTTTAAAGTTTCACATAATTTATACTTTTGTTTTACAGCCCTAAATCCATCTAGGAATATCTCAGCGAGAAAATATATTCAATAGGCTCTTCTGCTTCACATGCCATACTCATTGAGGGCCGCTGCTTTAATACAGAGCAGGTCAAATATTTTTCCAGAGTATCTGTTAATTTCCCCACAGTACCTCAGCAGGATTCCCCTTTCCGAAATTAGACAGACTTCCTCCCAGCTCCTCACAGACAGCACAAGATGAACAGAGAAACCAAGCTGAATACAAAGGATTGTCATGAATTTGTGGGTTCTGATCTTTGTCCAGAACTGCTGGAAGGTCCCCTATTCTCGGTGTGATAGTTTAATGGGGTTTCATGTGTTCTGACATTTCAAAGAACACAGTTAACACCATTTGAATTGATCTATTGAATTTGGATTGCATCCCCACTGCATAAGACTAAGTTGAATATTTTCAGACTGCAGCTAGCACTGTCACAGTAAATCGATCAACATCACATATGGCTGCAGTCTTGGCAAGACAGTCAGCCACAAAAACAACCCACACATCACATCCCACTGGGAGATTTTCCGTCTGTTTCCTTGGGTTGGATTCAGGAATGCCTTGTTTATTCTCATTCAATTTTGTACTTGATGCCCTGGTTTAAACTCAAGACAGACAAGTGTTCGTATTCTGACCTCTTGTTATATCATCTGGGCACATATCTGCTGAGTTACGGATCGTTACGGCTTTTCAAGGCATTTTTAGACTTGACTCCCTATGCAAAAAAGTACACACATCCATTACCCCACAAAAAAAACATTACACAGCATTCAAGTCTTTCATTGACCGTCATGACGCCAATATGTTTTGGACAAAAGTGACAAGACTTCATTCGACTTACGTGTCAACTAGCAGTTAAAACAATGACAAAGACCAATTCTCAGCATTGAAGTGTAGTTTGAAAAGTAGTTTCTCATAAAAACATGTTAATAATCTCATCAGAGTAGTTGGCAAGTGTGCATGCAAGATTTTGTTCTGGTTGTTGAGATTAGGGGTAAAAAAAAAGGACATTCACGAACCAGTCCCACAGTTCAAAAGTGCTGATTTCCAGATCCATATCTGAACCTTGATCTCCTTTATTGTCTCAGATTGTCTTTTTTCAAACATCTTTCAGTATGTATTTGAGATAGGAGCAAGTAGCCAGAAGAGTTTGGGGTCAAAGGGCAGTTGGTTAGTTTCAGTACACAGGCCTCTATGTTCCATAGTCCTCGTCCAGGTCTAATTGGCTGTGATCAGGGATCATATAGAGTGATTTGCTCTTGTTCTTGCGACTCTTCTTCTGCATGCCTTTGTCCAGATTACCCGCCAGAGAGAGATAGGAGGCAATGCTGTTCCTGACCCCGTAACTCACCATAGCGTCTCTGTTTTCCTGGCCTGGGTGAGATGGCGAACTGATCAAATCTTTCCTGTCGATTGGTTCAGATAGAGAGAGGAGTGATTAGAACATATTTGTCGAGCCAATGATCAAGGATCAGTAAGTAGAATCTTCATATCTATTAGCCACTTTGAAACACATTGGAGTTACTGGTGTTTTATTCTGCTAATCTAAAATGGATTTAAACAACAATATTGTAGAGCTATACACAGATAAATACCTCAGAGTTGAATCTCTTTCATACTATGCATTATGCTGTCAGTCTATAGGGGTAATTGGGCTCTAATTGAGCCAGATTGGGCTCTAAACACAGTGGTCCTGCTTTTTGTACCTGTCTACATTCTTCCAGTCAAAGTTGTTTCGGCGCATCACAACAGGCGGTGGCTGAGAGGTGATGTCAAGGGAGTTGGTGGTGTCCGAGAGACAGGGTGCCGTGAGAATGCAACACAGACCATCTGAGCTGTCTATGAGATTTCCGGTGGATAATTAAAGTTCAGCGCACTTTATAAACAAGCACTATGCACATAGCACACTTCTGACCTTGTGACAGGTACATGGACAGGTACATTGTATTACAATGTCCTTCCCTCAAAATATTGTTTACTCTTGGTGAAACAGGAAAAATGTTGTTTTCACCCTACATATGAAACATCCCTATTGTCAGCTTAAATATGTCCTAATCAGTCATTGACAAACTGTCAGTTCCTGAATTGTTCTTAATTTATTAAACTGAATGTAGGCCAAGGCTAACATCTGACTAGGACAAAGTTTGTGTTTGCTGTTATTTTCAGTGTGCAGGCATGTGTGTGTGTGTGTGTCTGTTTAGAACCTACCAGAATAATGGTTGATCATATCTTCCAAGCACTGGAACGTCAAGCGAGGAGAGATGTAGTACCAGCTGTTTTCTAGACGGAAGATTTTATAGTGCTTGATGGTTCGGTGCTTTACAGAGAGCGAGTAGACACCTGGGAAACAGCAACAAAAATGTATATTTTTAAACATGTTCACCTCATAGTTTCCTGACAACTACGCTGCAGTACTTGTTAAGTCTTTAAAATTGATTCACCTTTTTCCCGAACGCTCTCTCTGACCATGAATGAGCCGACTCTGTTTCCCGCTAGACGAAGTAGTTCCTCCGCCTTCTGCCGTACAACTCCCTCAAATAGCCATCTTAGAAAAGAACACACGTTACATAAAGTAATGAAACAGTGTGCCTCCAGAAACATTGAAATGCTATTAGTTTTTCTGTAGTTTTTTTGCTTTTTCAAGAAGCCGGCTCGTTTGGAATAACAACTGCGCTAACCCATGGTAGACTTTGGCGACAAGGTCTGTAGGAATGTAGTTGTCCGTTTCGGATTGACCAGATCGGACTCTCCACCAGTTACCTTCCCTGTACAATGCACACAGAATAAAGGGGAAGTGTTAGTGAACAAAACCTGAAGTTTGAGTAAAACATGCAAGGCGTAACATTTGTCATTTTCAGTGTTCTCTATTTTCCATGTGAATGCTTGCACAAGCATTCACATGGAAAACAGAGAACACTGAAAATGACAAATGTTATGTCTTTTTATATTTCTCACTTGGGTTGGCTAGGTGGCCTAGTGGTTTGGATATCTGACTGGTTTCTGAAAGGTCCCTGTTTCTAGTCCCCCGACCAACAATAGCCGCTTTCCGACCGCAGGGATTTTTGCAGTTCCTAGAACATAACGTTCCTATAACCATTTTTTTCTCGTGTTCCGATAGAAGAAATGGCGGGATTATTTAGTTCCTCGCACTGCCGTTCCTATAACCTTTTTAGCTCCTACTCCAGAGCAGGGTCTTTCCATTTTCCCTTTTCCCATGTCCACGTTGATTGGTCCAACTTATAAATTACGCCGGTCGCTTCGTTTGTCTGTTGCGTATAATACTACATATTATAGTTTTTAAACGCCGCGGTTCGAACTCCGTTATTAGGACATTATCAACACAACATTATTTTTTTAAAATCGTATTGGATTTCGTTTTTAGCATCGTCTGAACAAAAAACAGCAAGCCGCGGAAGGAACCCAGCACTACTTGGGCTGAAAACAACCAGATCATCCGCATTAGATGATTTACACACTTATCTCCAATCATACACCCAGTGTTACAACATTTCACAGTTTAATGTTTGTATGTGGCGCTACACTAGAGTCTAGTGACAACGCTACAAAAGCCTATTGCGGTGCTTGCGTCACTCCCTTATCCCTCCTACCAGTTCCTATGGCCACTTGACCAGTGCGAATGCAAATAGCAAAACCTGTTTTTGGGGAGAGTAGTTAGTAGAACTGTTTAGAAGTGGACTGTTCCTATAACTACTTTCCTGTAACTACTTGGTCGGAATGTGAAAGCAATGTCTTACTATCCGTGAGCAAGACAGTAAACCCCATTTAAGCATTCTTCCCACTTGCAACATTCCCGCCATGTAATTGCTGCGAAATGTTTCTTAGTCATCGCCTTGCCTTGCTAAAAGCGGTAGGCCTATTTGTAGACTTAGCGCTTTAACAATTGAACTACTTTCTACTAACACTGTAAAAACTGTATTCCTTGATTTTTAAAAATGCCCAAAAACAATGAATATAGGATAATGATACCCTACACTATGCAGTGCTTCGAAACTACAAAAAGCAGAGCCTAAAATGCATTAATTCAATTGACAATGGTCTGACGCATGCCCGTTGACGAACACTGTGGAAGCACAACTCGTAGTGATCCTAATGTTCGTAACATTCTTAATTTTCCTCGTCAAAATTAACAAGTACATAGTGTGGGAAATCATTGTCCAATCTAAACAGTTTTTTCAGATTTTTTATTCTAAACGATGCACTATTATATTAAAAAAATAACAAATATATATAATTATATCCATATTTATTCATAAGAAATATACATTTATCTTTTATAAATAGCTCGTAGGACTTGTGTGATTCTGTTGTCTCAGGTACCCTTTTTAGTTTCTGCAAAGGCAGCATGTATTAAACTGGTCTCATGAACAAGATATTCTTTGTATTTTCTGAGACAAGTTATTAGTTGTACTTACTGAGACAAATTATTTGTACATACCGAGACAAAACACGTAGCTTCTGTCCCATCCTGAAGATGGGCTCACTGATGTCTGGAGAAGGGTAATCCTGAAGCACAACAATCGTTTCTTCTTCTGAGGAACAACCAGAGTACCAACATTAGGTAGACAACGTTAACAAAGAGAAAGTTAAATAGTGTTCTCGTACATTGGAATGTAAAATGATATCTAACATTTATACACTTGGGTATGTAGATGTTTTGTGTAGTCTGAACACACTGAATGTACCAACTTCTGTTAGAAAACAAAACAAAACAAAACATCAAAAAGCAAAACTAGAGGAACAAAAAGGCTCAATGTTTTTTCTCCCTCACCTTTGAGTGCACTGTCATGGTAGTCGGAATATGTTTGGCCCTCAGCTCCCCTGCCCCGTATCACATTCCCCATTGTGGCTCCAATGGGTCCAAGTCTGAGGGCAGACGGACAACATACTCTAAATATTGAAACAGGTACTTCCTCCTCTTGCTGGCAAGTTATACCCCAACTGGCTAACTTCTGTCCCCGGGTATATTTTATGTTTGTGTGTATGTGTCCTGTAACTTCCTATTAATTGCCACAGAGACAGCTCGATCACGACACTCACAGTCAAACGTGGAAGCGGTTGAGAGGCTCTGTTGCAACCGCAACTTTCCACTCCACCCACAATTTCTAAATAGTGAAAATACTGTATTTTTAGTTATACTATATAAACATGTATATGCATATCTGTAAATACAGCATATTTTGTCTGTGTAAATGTTATGTGTGTGTTTAGTTGTGTTTAACTTAACCTACAGTAAATGTTCCAGCTATCTATCTAGTATTGCCTAGCTGAGTCATCTCAATAGTTAATGGTAAAAGGCCCTGTTAGCCTGTAAAACTGCACAACTAATGACACAACTTAACTGATGCTTAGATTACAAAAGGAAACAATGACACAGTGGAAACAATCTGAATATAACATCTTGTTCAATGATATGACAGCAAGAATATCTTATGCTCTATGCTATTTTTAGTCAGAGTAAAGAAAACAAGTATATTTGGCCAAATGCGACCAGTAATTATCAGAAATATCTTTGCATTAAAGTAATTTTTAAGTTGTGTATATATATATTATATTCACCTAACTAGCAGCTCCTGAGTGGAGTGGAGTGATCAAGCTCGGAAGGCCGTTAGCACAGCGTTGTAGTCGAACATGTTTTTGGATCTTTGTGTCGTCATCCAGACAGAGTGACCATTTTGGGCAGACGCACCCACATCTACTAGTGACCGTTAGTTGAGCAGTTCATTCTCAACTGGTGCATTGTCTTAGCAAGGCGATAACATTTCCTCTGGCCACACACTCTCTAAATGAGGAACGAGAAGACTACCCAAGCAAAGATCAAATGACGCCATCCTCAGATAAAAGCAGAGAATATACTAACTAAAAGTACATGTTGGTTTTAGCTTTTAGAGGGACACAAAAAAACAATGGTTCTTTTCCATTCAAATATTATCGCTGCATACATACTAGCTTAAATTACATTGTTTTAAAATACACAGTAATTTCAGTTCGTAAATTCAAGGTAAGACTTGGGCCAATTGTCAACTCTGGATATTCTAGAGTCACCACCCAAAATGCCTTAAAGCATTCCATCATTATACAGAGTCATCTTAAGTTCAATATTGAAATAAAAGCTAATTTTCTTCTGCTGGCTGACAGCAGGAACTAGACATGTTTATTTGTGATCATACTAATACTTCCTCTTTGTAGCCTTCTGTTGTATTTCTATTTCAGCCCCAGAGGTGTCCACAGGCTGTATTTGGTTAAAGAGATTTGACTGGCATTTGCCCCACTTGAAGCTACTAAACACCATATTATTCTATACTGTGAATGTGTGATTTTCCATACCATGACATGTAAAGGTATATTTTAGTTTATAATTCTTTGTGTTTAAATGGAGGTTGATGTATACATATACTTACTTTGTGCATTCAGCAATATACAGCTTAATAATAAAAAGTGGGGTTATGGTTAGGTTTATGAAAAATTTATGGGGGAAATAGTTAAAATATGGCTTTATTTACCTATTAGTATGCCCCCGTAACACTGTTACACTGGTTCCCAAGACCTGGGGACAGGCCAATATCGATTTTACAGAGATTATTATGATGATGTATTCTACAATAACAAACAAATAATATTAACATTAGTTTTTGTGTATTGTATTTGTATTTTCCCCTGTATGAGATTAAGCATGAAGATCTGCATCTCAAAAGGGTTGTTTTTGCTCATTTATCTTGTAGTCAAGAGTCATCAGAATGAAAAACTGGGGGGACATCCCCCTGGAAAAATTAGGTTAAAGTGCCTTGCTCAAGGACTTGAACTAACAGCCTTCCAACTACAAGTCTGACTTCCTAAACACAGAGCCATCTGCGGGCCTTAATTGTGTTCTAATTTAATAATATACTCTTATGAAAAGTGTCAACTGAACAGGAACACATTAATGATCATGCACAGGAATTGTTGTATAAACGTTTACCTGGATCAGTGTGACCAATTGCTGTTAACAGTTTAACATCGGCAGCATTGTACTGTATCTCTTGTTCATGTTTAGAATATGTTGGCGTCAACTTAGGAGTCTGCATAGTTTTGCTCAAAGACAGGCAGCCTATGAGGGAGGGGGGGCAAGATCAGACATTTTGTTTTGAGGGGGCTCCAGAAAGATTTTGCATTTGCTCCGAAACCAGTTCCCACACACACAAAATCTGTGTGTGCAATAAACTGAAGTAGTCAAATGACTATCTTTGTCTGACTAGTCAATTGAAGAGATACTGTATCCTTTTCAGCATTTTAGCTGTCAAAAAGGGTCACATTTTTAAGCTTTTCGCACTCGCTACAACGCATGAGTGAGGTGTTAATGACATTATTATGCTGTGAAAAATTAGAACTGTGGTTGTTAAAAGGATAGCAGCATTATTGGCCTTTGCTGTCGTGACAGCAAAGTGTGTTAAATAAATAACCAAAATACTGGAAATTATAACGTGCGTTTAGGTGTACTATATCTGGCTTTCTGTAGTGCAATTTGTATCCAAGCATTTAGCTATTTGAATATTTCACTCCCATGCATTGGTCTCTGTGTTGTCAGTGAAAAGCGTTGAAGCATATAAAGTATATTTCACTTCAGAGGAGGAAGTAATAAGGGAGGGACTACGGGAAGGAACTCTAGAAATATGCCAATATAAATATACTGGACTAGCAGGGAGCGGGCGAGTGATCAGCCATTTGAATCACACAACATGCTTATTGTTTGCAGCAGCAATGTTTGAATTCTACGACTAACCTTCCATGTGTCCTGTAGTAAAGCCCCACAGAGACTTACTGCACAAAAGACATCTGTAACAGACTGCTGGTTTAAACCAGTTGATGTCCCATTAACTGCTAGACTGTCTTCTTATCAGCCCCATAGGTCTGTTGTTCATTACACTGTAGGATGTAGAGTGCTTCTTATATTGTATGTCACAGATTAAAAATACCCACAAATAGTATCCAGGTTGGCTCTTGTGGATGTGTAACACTCAAAACATGTGTCTACATACTTTAAAAGGAGACAGGCCTGGTATTTCTTTGACTAGATCAGAAAAGTTAAATGATAAATGAGGTGACTTCTCATTGCTCTGGAAGTATTCAGGTTATACCTACAATATGTTGGAAACTGAAGTAATATAATATATTGTTGGACCTTTTTTTAGGAAAGTTTAATAGTGAAATATGATAGTGAAATACAGTTTTCCTTTTGAAGACCTAGATAGATGCCACTACAGTACATGAAGAATAAGCATGTGTCCGATATGAGTTGACATTTAGAACATAAAAAACAACTCCTAGGCAATAATGATCAGAAATGTGTAGGTATATTCGTATGAAGTGGAACTCACAGAATTGTAACTACTTGGCAGATTTATAGAAAACAATCATAATATATATACCAGTATAATACATTTTTATATTTATTTTGCTTCCAAAACCAGTTCTATAAAAATAACTTCTATTTCACTTTGAATTTCGTCATGTAGACTAAGTCATTGTTGTCAGTATCAAGTGATGCAGTTAAAATATTGGGGAATGATTTCCTGCTTTTCCTTATCTATGTAATCGATTGTCAGAAAATTTTATAAAGATCATAATGATATTTCTGGAGGTGTGGTCAAACATGTATAGACAATAACACCATGTTAAAATGCTGTGAGTTCTACTTCATGGTTGGTCCAGTTATGGGCTAATGTGGCCTACATCACATTTCCTGGAGATGTGTAAATTCTCAGAGGTGGAAGCTGAATATAGAACCACACCACAGACTGCGGTGATAACAACTTGAAAGCCAGTTCATTTATTTTTATATTAAGTATAATATTTTCAATCAGATTTTTTAAATGATTAAAAACTCAAAGCAATAGACAACCTAAATATAAAATATCCACCATATGGTTTACAAGGGTAAAGCAAACCAAAACATCCACTGCAAACGTTTTCAATAACACTTTTATTATGAAAACCATTTTTTTTGTAGGCTCAAATCCAGCCAGTTGATAAAGCGAGTCCGGATGTTAGTTTGTTAATGTTCTGCTGTCTTTGTTCGGTGTTGTATTTTATCTAATTCTCAATGTACTCAAAGTGTCATTCCCGAAACTGTCCCTTGTCTGCAAAATCATAAAGAATGTGCTGAAGCAAAGGTTAATCTACACACCGCGGTCAGCTAAAAATAGAGTTTTTTCAGATATGACATACGATGGGGACTTTATCAGTCCATGGCCTCTTTTTTTCTTCATCATTTCCCCATAGTTTTGTTGTGTCAAAACATTCAATTGTTTAACTTTTAACTGTGTCTGTGATAGATGAATAAATTGCTGGGTATGGATGTGTTGTACACTAAGGCAATACACTGTGTGCACAATTATTTGGCTAGTTGTATTCTTGAGGATACATTTTATTATAGAATATCTACAATACAATCTCGGTCAATCCAAAATGTAAATATAATCGGAATTGTTAAGAAAGTTTAAGTGAGGTCTTGGCTTTCTTTGTTGAATATCTGTGCACAATTGTTGGGCAACTATTAGTGTGCAGAATAATTATGCAGCTAAATGATAAACGAAAAGTTTCCCATCTCACTTGTTGATTTTCATCTGTTAAAGTGAGAGTAATGAACAAACAACTCAAAATGTAGAAATAAACATTTCTGACATTTCAAAACAAATCAGTGACCAATATAGCCACCCTTCTTTATAATAACAGTCATAAGCCATCCATTCATGGAGTCTGTCAGTTTCTGTGCAGCAGGAACCACAGCCTCCTAGACACTGTTCAGAGAGGTGTTCTGGTCTCCTTCAATCTAAATCAACCATTTAAGAAGGGACCACAAGTTCTCAATAGGGTTTAGGTCAGGTGAGGAATGGTGGAATGTCACTATTCTTTCATCTTTAAGGACTTTACTGGCTAGCCACGCAGTGGAGTACTTCAGTGGATGCAATGGATAAAAATCATGGTCCTTCTGATGCAGAATTTCCTGTACCACTGCTTGAAGAAAGTGTCTTCTAAAAACTGACAGTATGGTTGTGAGTTGAGTTTGAGTCCATATTTAACCTGAAAATGTCCAACTAGCTCATCTTTAATAATACCAGCCTATACCATTACCCCACCTCCACCTTGCTGGCGTCTGAGTCGAAGTGGAGCACTGTGCCCATTACTGATCCAGCCACAGCCCCATCCATCTGGTCTGTCAAGAGTCACTCTCATCAGTCCATTAAACCTTTAAATATCTTCAGATAATTTTTGGCCCAGTCTTGACATTTCAACTTGTGTTTTGGTCAGTGGTGGTTGAGTTTCAGCCTTCCTCACCTTGGCCATGTCTCTGAGTACTGAACACCTTGTACTATGGGCACTCCGGGTAGGTTGCAGTTCTGGAATATGAAAGCACTGGAGGATACTGGGTTCCTGGTAGCTACATGTTTAAGTTTTCTCAAATCTTTGTTAATTTGCGTATTTTTTTCTCAAAACGTTTCTTGCGAACCTTTTGACTATTTGCAACAAAACGTTTTTTATGGTTCTGTGATCACGCCCCAATATCTTAACAATTTCAAGAGTCCTGCATCCCTCTGAAGGATTTTTTTAAATGTTTGATTTTTCTAAATCAGTTAAATCTCTTTTGGTCCATTTTGCCTGAGGAATAGAAACTGCCTAATAAATATGCACACCTTGATATAGGGTGTTGATCTCCTTAGGTCACACCCTCCCTCATTACACAAATACACATCACCTGATATGCTTAAATCCAATAAGCATTCCAGTTCAACAGCTTGGAGCTGGAACATTTGGATAATAATGATAAAATGGTCAAAATACTGACTTGACTAATAATTGTGGACACAGTGTATATAAAATATAATTTAAAAGATCTAAATAAAATCAGTGTATATATTAATGACCATTTGGAAATGTTAACCATGTAGTAAAGTTATATTGGGGATGATAATATAGGTCTTTAAAAATCCATGTGCGTACAACAGCCGACAAAATAAGATGCCACCATTCTTTTCACTTAAGTAATTAATGAGTTGAATTGGTCATACAGCCACAGGTATAGCATATATTAAAGCAAACAGCTCTCAGTAAATGTTCTTTCTATAAATTAATCTGACAATGCTGCAAGATGGATGTCCTCCATTGATGTGTCAGGGCTGGTGGTAAATTTGTGTGCTGAACTTCTGAGAAGCTATATTTGCAGGCCTACATTCATATAACTTTAGCCTTGTGGTCAGGGTTAGCTTTCAAACTTTTCTCCATTTAAGGTATTTTATACTCAATGTATGAAAAGCCATGGATACATGAGTGCCACACCTATTTTAATAAAACCATAATCTATTCTTAAAGCTGAAATACATAAGATTGTTGTATTAATAAGCGCTTATTCTATTCACCTGGATCGGTTACTGAGTTCCCACAATAGGAGATGGCCCCATTCACCAAAATGGAGATGCTCTATTTACCATACCCTGCTGCTATACAAATCATTGGCCGGGACAAATGTTGGCAGAAGTTACTGTTGTTAGAGTGTTGGGCATTACTGGGGTACACAAATAATCATTCTCCTTTGAAGTCAAAGCAGCCCCCCGCTAATTTGAAGCAAAAAACATATGAACAATTATATTCGTCATAATAACTTGAGTTAACATTGCGTCCTGATGTCGTGGATGATATATACTCCAGTTTTAATAATCAGTCAACTGATTGGGTACCGGTATTGGTACTGGTATCGGTTCAAATGCAAACGGTACCCAACCCTAGTCCTGAAAGAAGTCAGTTCTTTGTTCCTTTTCTCCCTATAACAATGCAGAGTTCCATGTACTTTCAGACCAGGAGTTAGTGTTGTTGTTTTTTTACCTGTATTTACTTTACTAATAACTGTACCAGTAATAGTTAATGCACATCACATAGTTAGTACCATTCACTGTAAAATAAGACACCAAAGTATAGCAGTATGTAATTGCTTAGCCTCATATTGACAGTTTTCAACCAGAATGTATACAGCCCATGTGGCGGCCTGGGGAAACCCTTCACGGGGTGAATTTTTGACTTTCTGGGCTGTATACGGTACATTTTTGGAAACTACAAACCAAATCTAATTTGTTACTAAAACAAATCAATTTGAATCACTTACATGGCTTTATCACAACTGAAGTTACATAATTTTAAAGTTCAAATGAGTCAAAAAGTGTTCAGGGAGAATCTGCATTCATAGATTCCATTTTATTCAAATTCTATTGTGAAGAATGAGGAAAACAGGTGCTCCTGTCTAATTTCATTTTGATGCATATTGCACATTTTCTGTTCATCCATTAAACCTCATTTCACTACTGAAATATTACTGTGTACTTCAGGTATTTGATAGAACAAATTTAAATTGCTGATCCAAACACCCTATTATTTATAAATCATGGAAATTGTCAGGGGTGACTAAACTTTTGCATACCACTGTATATGCGTGCTAAGCTAAACTTCAGCGCTGTCTATTGTTTCCAGCCTATCTAGAACAAGTGGGCTGTACAATTAAAGGAGAATTCCGGGCGATTTCTTAATGTAGCTCTGTTGTTTGAATATCTAAAGTGCTGTCAGTAGCGAGAATAACACAAACAATCTGTATTGCCAAAACCGTGTTTACCTCCAGCTCCAGTTTACAACCATTACGCATTTACGGGGCAAGTTTTAAAACGTGCTTTGAGCATCTAAAACTGTTCGAAATGTCATTACTAGTGCATAGCCATGTGCAGTGAATCCTTATAGTGAACACAGCGAATTTGAACAAATAAGTCAGTGTACATACCTCTGTTTATTTTCCAGTGACGTCCACACCAGTCGCCCGGAATTCTCATTTAACACACATAGGTTAATAGCAATGGGTCATTTATTACCCCCCCCAAAGAAAAACTTCCCGTATTTTAAAACTAAATGTTGGCAAATATGTAGTAGCCTATGCTGATTACTGCGTGCGTGCATGTCATTGACGAATATAGGGAGGACATTCAACTGAAGTTGCATTAAATCAGGTTGTTTTAACAAAAATTATGCTGCAAGATGTTTTTTTTCAACTACCTTTATGTTCCCTGTAATAGACAGTATAATAACAAGCAATATTAAAAACATTCAGTTTATGCCCATTCATTCCCATATATTTCCGTTAATTCCCATGGAAAGTTTAAGATCTTAGATTTCTTTTGTACACTTCAATGAAATTTAGGATGTGAACTGAACTGTACAAAACATCTCAATTTTGACAGAGAACACATTTTAGAATGGGCACAACATCTGACGAGTTCTTGTAGACTGTCACACACAGACAACAGCAGCAAAATAGAAATTCAGTTGTGGCTTTTGGTTTTGGTGTGCCACCCCAAGATTTTCAGTGGCCCCACCTGGCCACCCCTATGAAACATTTCTGCAGAGGTGTCAAAAGTAAAAGTATAAGTACTTTGCTGAGTTCACCTGTTTTGGGAATTCTCGAAATGAAACTCAAATGACCAGGTAATGGGAGTTTATTACTACCTCTTCACCAAAACGAATATTTGTTTTACGCTTTGTATTATTTTAATACATCACTGATTAGTTATGAACTGTCTTTACCAGTAATTTTGGTCTCAATTAGGAACTTCCCAAAACTTGTGAACTCAGCTGCACCCAGAAAAAGTACTTTTACTTGTACTTCTGACACCTCTGCATTTCTGGGAGCGCCACTGTGTTGTGGTCTGCTTTGCACCATCCTTGCATGAAAGAATAGCATTAAAAGGGGCAAAAAACAGGCTGTGCCAGCGTGAGGAGGAAGCAATTGTAGAGAATTAAATGAAAAGAATTAAATACAAAAACAAAAATGACTTCACTCAGGCGAATGCCTTGCAAGCTCACCAGTACTCACAAAGAAGAAAATATGACACACACGCACACGCACACGCACACGCACACGCACACACACACACACACACACACACACACACACACACACACACACACACACACACACACACACACACACACGATGTGCGACAAAGAAACAAGCCACAGAGACTAAATGTACATGGTAATACATGAAATTATTGACAGCTGGGAATGGTGAAACAGAAACAAGCCCAGTGATTAGATGATGATATGATGACATAATGTAAAAGCAGCACATGAAACGATCAGGCATTAAGGGAACTGATTAAACCCTCTGCCACAGATTGAGCTGTGACACAGACTGAGCACTTTCTTGACAATAAAACCAACAACCAGCACAGGACTAAGCATATATTAGGAAGGTATCCGTGTTAATGCGGAGAAGACAAACACAATTCCATATTGGGTTTTGTTCTGTGGGTGCTTCTATTTTTGACTCACTCTATTACAGATATTATGATGCCATAACGTCTATTTTCTTAGTTGTTTTTTAAATGAGTGGGGTCAAGTGTTGGTTTCTTGATCAAGGGAGCAACACTGTCAAGTCAGAGGGGACACAACCAGTGGTCAGGGATGAGTTGATTAAGAGAAATAGTCATTCTCATGATGTTCTGTCATGTCAGGGTTCTGAGGAGACCCAAAAGCAGACCAGACAACGTAAGTATAAATTGTGTGTTTTATTGGTTGCAGTAGATGAAGAGGGATCGTTGGAATATATTGCTAAGGGAATGTGTCTCCAGGTAGATGGTAGATGGAAGAGTGGTCGGTGGTGATGGTAGATGGTCCAGTGCACAGGTGCAGGAGAGAAAGGTGAGTAGTTCCAGGAATCCAGGTGAGTGAGAAGATGAGTGGTGGCGGCAGGTGTTCCTAAACAGATGCAGGAGTGGGAACCCAGGGTTCTCGATCGGAGCTGGGATTTACGGCGACTTCAGACTGAGCCTCGGTTGGCACTGATGCAGCTACATCAGCATAGGAGCCGAGCCGGTCCTGGATGGTGGAAACACTGGCTGACAAACCTTGTGGATTTGCTATCATCTCCTGGAGGGCTGAACCATGCTGTCCCAAAATGGCTCCCTGGCGTGACACAGCATGGCGGATGCCGTCCAGATCTTCTTTTAATTTTTTACTGTTTTTTTTCATTACTGTTCGTCTTATGTGATATTTTGTTTTATTTACATGTTCAAAATAAACAATTCAATCAATCAATCAATCAATCAATCTTCATGGTCCATTGTGGCTGGATAGTACTATCTGGGTTCCAAGGAAAGAACCTAAAAGCAGACCAGACACTGCAAAAACTGAATTACTGACCAGGCAAAACAGTAGCTGAGAAAAAAAGAGGCAGACGGATAACAGGCAAGAATTCTGAGGCTTGATTCGCAGGTAGCCCATACATACCGAACTAAACAAGACAGACAACAAAGAAACGGGGCTCGTGTCTTCAACCATCTTTGCAAAGTGGTAACAGAGAGGAGATTGTTGGGAAAAAGGTTGAACATTAATGTTATTCCATCGAGAAATAGAAAATGTAGCAAGGAGCAGGTTAAAGGATGATAGGATATCTGGATGTGTTGTTTCCTTCTAACTGAGCTCACTGTGAGTCACTCAGCCACGTAGCTGAAGGACAGGACTGAGCCAGCCAGCCGGGTGGAAAGTGATAGATGGGGGATGGAAGTGTAGTAGTGACTGAAAACAAAACTTTGGATTTTGCCTGATGATCTGGGGTAGGAGACAAATCAGTAGGTTTAGGGGAGGGAGAATAAAACCATACCTTTTGAAGAAACCCTTAAACCGGTCTTCTTTTCAGATTGGATCAGATTAGCATTTTCCACACAGATTGTCAATGTTAGGTATTGTGGCATTAAAACTGATCCCAGATCTGCACATATTGGAACCACAACAAGGACCTGCTAGAACAGACTGTTGTCATGGCAAAACATAAAAAATCATACAAAACAGGAAATTCCTACACGTGTACGTTTCCGGAGTCATGGAAAAGTAAATCGTTCTACGTTTATGAAACGTTATGAAACAGTTTACCTTAACCTAACTTAACTTCACATTAACCCTAACCTCACCTTAACTGTTAGCCACATATCACCATGATATGTATGCTAGAACAATATGGAGCAGTTGTCCAAGCAATGAAATACATTATACTTTAACAGTTTTAAACCTGGTCAATGATCTATTCTGACCTGGCTGTAGTATGTCTTTTCTTTTCCAATCCATCGAGTATAATGTTATATGGTTTTGATCCTGGCAATTATTCATTTTCCTGATCCAGAATCCCTCTTGGTTTGTTCTTATCCAAATATATTCTTCAAAATCAATGAAATCATCAAAATCATACAATATACTATTGTTTAATCCTAGCTCCAACCCTAGGCCTACAGTATGGCTCTTCAGATGTATTCACACGTTCTCCAATGCTTTTTATGTACTTTTTTCAGTGAGTTCAGTGAGTTTGACAGCTTCACCTAAAATATACAGGGTTCACACTGAAGAAAAAAACATTTAAAGTATTTTGTAAAGGTCTTTTAATATCAACAGTTGTCACATAATGCTATATACACTCACCTAAAGGATTATTAGGAACACCATACTAATACTGTGTTTGACCCCTTTTCGCCTTCAGAACTGCCTTTATTCTACGTGGCATTGATTCAACAAGGTGCTGAAAGCATTCTTTAGAAATGTTGGCCCATATTGATTGGATAGCATCTTGCAGTTGATGGAGATTTTTGGGATGCACATCCAGGGCACAAAGCTCCCGTTCCACCACATCCCAAAGATGCTCTATTGGGTTGAGATCTGTTGACTGTGGGGGCCATTTTAGTACAGTGAACTCATTGTCATGTTCAAGAAACCAATTTGAAATGATTCAAGCTTTGTGAAATGGTGCATTATCCTGCTGGACATAGCCGTCAGAGGATGGGTACATGGTGGCCATAAAGGGATGGACATGATCAGAAACAATGCTCAGGTAGACCGTGGCATTTAAACGATGCCCAATTGGCACTAAGGGGCCTAAAGTATGCCAAGAAAACATCCCCCACACCATTACACCACCACCACCAGCCTGCACAGTGGTAACAAGGAATGTGGATTCATGTTCTCATTCTGTTTACGCCAAATTCTGACACCATCTGAATGTCTCAACAGAAATCGAGACTCACCAGACCAGGCAACATTTTTTCAGTCTTCAACTATCCAATTTTGGTGAGCTCTTGCAAATTGTAGCCTCTTTCCTATTTGTAGTGGAGATGAGTGGTACCCCGTGGGGTCTTCTGCTGTTGAAGCCCATCCGCCTCAAGGTTGTGCGTGTTGTGGCTTCACAAATGCTTTGCTGCATTCCTTGGTTGTAACGAGTGGTTATTTCAGTCAAAGTTGCCCTTCTATCAGCTTGTAGCGGTCGGTCCATTCTCCTCTGACCTCTAGCATCAACAAGGCATTTTCGCCCACAGGACTGCCGCATACTGGATGTTTTTCCCTTTTCACACCATTCTTTGTAAACCCTAGAAATGGATGTGCGTGAAAATCCCAGTAACTGAGCAGATTGTGAAATACTTAGACCGGCCCGTCTGGCACCAACAACCATGCCACGCTATAAATTGCTTAAATCACCTTTCTTTCCCATTCTGACATTCAGTTTGGAGTCCAGGAGATTGTCTTGACCAGGACCACACCCCTTAATAAATTAAAGCAACTGCCATGTGATTGGTTGAGTAGATCATTGCATTAATGATAGATTGAACGGGTGTTCCTAATAATCCTTTAGGTGAGTATAGATACCCAGCCTAAAACCAGAAAGTGCAATCAATGTACTTGTTGAAGCACGGTGCCTTGTGACAACTTCTTTGATAGGTTGGAATCTTTGAAGATAGCCAGAGAGGAACCAGGTGTGCTGGCTTTAAACATATAGGACAGTTAAAGCCAGAACGTTATTCAGGTTCATGGGTGACCATCAGGGTGAAATACTAACTCTAGCAGTGGAGGCAGATATTTGAACACCTCAGTAGGAAACATCATTTGGATTTCTTGGATTTTTTTTCACAGTCAGACATCAAGACCATTAATGAGAAGAGTGCAAAAAGTGTAATATGAACCCTGTCTGCTTTACCAGCTCCCATTCCAGCAGTGGAATCCAGCAGCCATTCTCTGGAACAACTGGAAACTGTTACACTGGGGAATTATGTCACCCTTTTAAATTGACAATTATCTCAGCAAGCGTCATAGCTATGTGATGTCGTGTCTCCGTGGCTACAGAGCGGTGCAAGTCTACTTACACGTGGCAGATATTTGGGCTGCTTAAGCCAACCGTAACGGTTCAGATAGAGTATGAAGTTTTAAGTGTCAGCCCATCTGGTCTGCTCATTCACATGACCGAAACGCTAGCACATTGAAACTACAGAAAGCCACCACAGAATTCAATTAGGAATTATGGGGAAACTTTGTATTCACATTTGCTTATGTTTGTGGATTCTGATTAAAAAGTTTTCAAAATAGATTGTAGTGGGCAATAAAGTAATATACTTTCTGTATATACCGTTATATATTTCTAATCACCTGTAAAGTGTACGAGAAAATAATATTTAACTCTCTGCATTCTACGAGTTCCTTCTTTGATACATTCTATATCAATAATGACTACATTCATTCATGTTTTTGATAAGATTATATATTTTCTCAGCGGACTCTATTAATTTCATTGGGAGACTGGAAACTGGAAAGTTCTTGGAAAACAATAGCTTAAAAATGAGTTACATTTGGCAAGTATTATGTGAACAAAAAGCACAATGTTTTTATTCTGAGAGATGTAATCCTGTGATGTTGTGTTACTGTGTAAACACAGTTGGTCAAAAGTCTGCTAGGCTGGACTGTTAAGTATTTCTCCAAACTTTGACCATTGACATTAATATTTAGGAAAGAGCCAAGTAAAACTCTCTTTCTCTACTTATTTTATTATTTTATGAGTATTTTATACTGTAGGTACTTATTTTCCTTCTAGCTAGCCAGAGAGTATTTACTAACTAGCTGGCAGTGTTGGGGAATGTTACTTTAAAAAGTAACTAGTTATTGGTACTTTACTTAGTTACTTCTCCAAAATGTAACTATGTTGCATTACTGCATTACTTTTTATTGAAAGCAACTACATTACTGCGTTACTCTTTATTGAATGTAACTTAAACTACTTTAAGTTACTTTTTTAAACTGCTTTTTACGTATGTTTTTTGGTGTCTAGGATTAGTATCATACAATACTCATTGGACAAAAGTATAAATTTTGAACCTTCCCAATTATTTAAAGGTACAATATGTAATATCAATCAAAACAATAACAAAATACATACTTTGCATTAAAAGCAAACATCACTATACATATATTATATATATTTCTTAGTTGTGTACTTACATTATCCTAAATGTTTCCACTAATTTTTTAAATCCAGAGAAATTTGTAATATAATCGGAAGACACGGGACGTTTCATTTTGTCGCCCGTAAATGGCGTCATATAACCTGTGACTTCTCTTGTTGTTCTAAGGTACAGGGAGCCGCCAAACATAATGTGAATAAAGTTATAATTTTTTTAACAATATATTACTTTGTCAGTGAATTTTTTTTCTGCCGGAGACGCTAGATTGGAAGGTTGTCATTGACGACGATAACAAAACCCATGATCCCACGCAACCTTCCGACGTCATCCAAGTACATCTTTTGCTATTGTTTTGATTGAGAGCCCCCTGGTGGCCAAAAATTACATATTGCACGTTTAAACGATTTGAATCAAGTTTAAAGGTAGGTTGATTAAGAAATAATTATTATTTACAGAAACAACTGATGAGCAATTAAGGTTAACTGTCTTGTTCAAAAACATAATGAGAGAGGCTTCACCTTGGTAGTGTGTGTATGTGTGGGAGGGGGGTTGAACACGGGCCCTAAACAACTAGGCCACCTATGCGCCCCTAGATAGTGATCGCCTGATGATGTCGGGAGCAGACTTGTGGTAACTACTGTCTCTGGGCATGATCCAATTGACCAATATAATCAGTATATTTCTGATGACTGTGTGAGTGTTTGTATGTAAAAACAATTTCATCTCAATGTTTGAGTATATTACAAATTTAACTCAGTAAAGAAATACAGGTAAAATAAATGAATATGAGTTACATTAAATATGCAATTGGATTTGACTCCTAGTAATGATACTGAAATTAATGGAGACACATGGAGAATACATTGAGCAGGCCTGAACCAGAAATATTGAGTCTAAAGGGTAAAGTTTAGATCTGTTGGGTGGCAGAATTATAAGCATTCTGAATGTGTGTTTATTGGCACAAATACACTCGTTTTGAGTCCATGTTACTTGAATCCTTGCACGCCATGTTTAAGTAAAAATGTAAAAAAATTAGTGAAAACGACCATAATATGCATTCTCATCGCCTGTTAAAGCACATTGGATGTTTTCTGTGACATTATGCAAGTTTTCAACACATGTTTATTGGAATAAGCGGTGAAAATATAACTTTAAAATGACATACCTCCACTTGTTGTAGATGTCATAGTAGAAAACCCCCCATGTCGGTTCAAAATATTTGAGTGAAACGAACGAGGACAATCTTTTAATTTTCTTCCCACTCGACAGGCGTTTGTACTTACGCATTATCCCCAACACTGCAAGCTGGGCAACAGTAGCTGAAGTCATTAAGCAAACTACAGTAGCTAGTTTGCCACCTGATTGAAATTTCAGTGACTATTCAGTGGTTGAACATCTGTCATAAGCAGTCATTTTTATTTAGAGGGTTACACAAACAATTCAGGAAGCCATACATTCATTCTTATACCAGTATTAGATGTTTTTCCAGGGAAAGGATAACACAATGTTGACGTGAAAATAAACGTATGTAAGTTAACGATTGATTGTGTCAGGGAAGATTAGTATAACCTGCTAACAAATACCTCAGAGTTAGGTATTAACGTTAGCTTTTGAATTTATATTTTACCACAGAGACGTACCTATTCAATGTTTGCAAGAGCTGGGACTGTCAATGTTGTTTTAATGTCAATGGGAGTAATTAACAGGCATTCTACTGTTTACACCGGAATCTGGAGGAGAGGGATCAAAGCATGTGAGACCTTGGGGCACCATTTAATCAAATTTGTATGTTAACATACTTTTGTGATTTTGGTGAAAATTAACATTGTAATGGGTGGCCTCTGGGCCACTGCCTCTGGTGCACATGTGCTGCTGCAGTGTGGGTCTGATTCCAACATAGTTTTCTTTAAGCAAACACCAAATAAGTACAAACATGCATGAAATGATAAATCTTAAAATGACACCATCATGATTTTGCGTGTTTTCACGAGTTGTCATGACAGTGGCGTCCTATTAGAGTCAAAATGGCTGCATGTCCAACTGATTCATTCTGGCCGCGCCCTGGCCTACACTCCTGGTTATAATTAGCTGGCAGGAAGATAGCTTGGAGGTAGCTATTAGGCTAAGAGATGCAACACGTCAGGTAGTCCAGCTGGTGAAAGTGGCCCTAATGGGACGCTAGCTCTGATTAGAACTAATCATTAAGGTGTATGACCTGGCAACTTTGTAAGGAGGATCACGCCCACTCGCCAACTATGAGTCCTTACTGACACAATGGATAATGCTACACTTTATATCCAGGGATTGCCATAACTACGGGTTTAAGATGCCAGGCCCACCCCTTAATAAGCAACCTTGCCAGCCTTAAGCACCCCAGACTACACTGTATTGGCACAATCACGCATTGCCACGGCAACAACCATTATGTTGTTATTTTTAGGGGCATTTCTGTGGTCTATATTTACATTGATTGTTTATGCTGAAGCCCTGTGAAAGCAGGTCCGTCTCCTTGGTATAGTACCGATAGGTGTGAAACCCGCAACACCTCAGGCTGTATTATAGTGACATAATTGTAAATGATGAATTACAACACTGTAATCATTTTGTGTGAGCATTGTGAATGACATTGTGTTAATATTGTAAATGTACTCTACTTTTGAGTAAAGGAATATGTTCCACTCAGTGTTGGCTGCTGGTCTTTCAAAGAGGGGAAGCTCATTTTCGGCCTATCATGATCAAAATTGTTTATTTATTTATATGTAAATTCAGCCCTACATTCTTTTTCAAGAAAATGCTTTTTGACCCTGTCGTACCAAATAGGCATCTTTTCCAGTGACTTGACCAGTGTTCTCTCAATGGCCAGCAGAGCTAGGCTGCTTAAACGGTCTTGGCCCATTGTGTTACGAGTGTAGGACTTGAGCCGCTTTGAACAGGAGAAGCTCCTTTCTACACCTGCAGATGTAGCTCCAATTGTTGCCACTAATGTGAACAGTTTGTAAAGCTGAGGCATTGCCCTGTCCAACTCCATCTTTTTAAAGAACACCAAGTAATCCCACAGCTTTCCCATTACCCTGCAAGTCCTAATCTGAATACAAGACTTGAAGTTCAGACCTCAGAGGCAAGATTCAGAATGATTCAGATTTCTATTGGCACAGCTACTAGAAGAATTACAACTTTCAGGCAGGTTGCTCAAGTCACATCTAGCTTAGCCACCACTGGAAAAGTGCTTAGAATTGTGCTCTATCAATAATCTATTCTCAGCCAGTGAAGATATCATATTAACAATATATAAGCATAGATGTCAGAAAAGGTATGTTTGAAACCAAACAACTGACATTTATCATACAAAATGTATTTCATCTACCAAAACTAAAACAAGTTTTTTGTGAAAGAACATTTGTGTTTCATGCAGATTAGTGTTATTTAACCAAGTTGTATCAAGCGTATCCATATATAACCTATTGCCATAGCACTCTAGCTAGCTCGACCCTGTTCTCCCTGAGTTAAAGAGCTGACCATGGGAAGAGACTGTCAAAAAAGTACTTCAAGTGTTTGACAAATTATAGAATTTCATCACTGTTCCCCATTGAAGGGTAACTCTCATGAATAACTTCATCTAAATCTGGATAGTGAATATTAATATTGTCGGGCAAAGCCAAAGAAATGGGGTGTATAGTTCTAGTGCAGCCCCAAATTGAATATTTTTATTTTTTGTGGCAGATCGAGCATGTTCTAAAAGTGAAGTGGTGGGACAAAGAGGGTGAGAGTAACTCTTTAATGTTTTGCTACCTATTTAAGAATGTAACTATTAAATTATTAACATTTTTCATATCATAATTGCAAACTCCTGACCATTTTGGATATGAAAGAATTTAATAATTTAATAGAATGGTTAAATTAACTCCTTCAAATGTTTTTTATCTGCCCCTTGCACAGACCAATCTGAAGCTTTTAACAATTTGGCAAAAAGCACACCAGTGCAGATGTTTAGGAAAAGGAAATGCTCCATCATTTAGAAACAGAAGCCTTAAACGTGATTGGGACCATTTGTTCTTGTCACATGAAGCCAATTTATTAGCCCATCAGCAGCCAGATGTATTGAAGTTCTGGAATTATAGGTCTGGCCTCAGGTCAGATTGAAACTCCTCTGGCTCTGACTGTCTTTTCATTAGCACAGTCTTGGACTATTTACTTCTCTCCTGTAGTCTCCTTTTTATTTCACAGTCGGCTGCAGTTGTGCTCCGAGGGAGAGAAAGAGAGGGGGGGGGAGAGAGCAAAACAGGGTTGAGGTGGGGGTGTGTAGGCATGGTCAAGGAAAGGGCTAAACTCTTGAATTCTGTTTCTGAGCTCACTTTAAGAGAATCTTAGACAGCCATGATGCACTGATTCCCTCTACGTCAGCCGCTGTAATGTCCTCACTCAAAGCCAGGTAGGGGATGCACCAGAGCAGATGGAAAAGACGAGACAGCACTTCACTTGAAAAATAATAATGTCTGCCTTCATCCCATATAGGGAAGTGATTTACAACCAAGATGGGAGTCAAAAAGATAAATATATTGGGATTTCTTGGGTAGTGAATGGTACAGTGGTTGCACTATATTTCAATTGTTACCATGATGATCGTCAGATTACAAATCAACATAAAACCGGTCTTTAACTAAATCAGGCACATCCTGCAATCGCTCTGGAATTGTTTGCAGAGCTAAAAATGTAGTGCGGCTAGTTGGCACTGTAAAGTGAACAAGGTCCTCAAACATTGTGCACTACAGTATATTATATAAGTGTATATATCTGCTCTAACTCGTTCAACGGATTTTAGAGTTGGAAAATCATGGCTAAATGTCAGTATGGTAAATCTATTTTTACTTTCTGCACAAAATATTAGACATCCACACAAAATGGGAGGTTTATAGCATATTTAAAATAAATGTATAAGATAATAATATATATAATTAAAAAACAGTACAAATAATTGTACTTGTGTTCTCATTTCTAAATATTATTTTTTCCATTAAATTTCTCCTCAGAAACCTGTACACGGTATATAAGAAAATTCACTGTACTTATGAGTAAGATTAACTAATTCCAGCCCGTAATTTAAATACCTGCAGTGTGTCAGAATGATTGTGATACATAGCAGCTGAACTAATTGATAATTATTCATCTTCTCTCATAGTTATGTTCCCATCTGTTACTGCCACTAATCACAGAGTAATGATGTTTTTAATGACAAATACTTAAACACAAGCATATCTCAACACACACACACACACACACACACACACACACACACACACACACACACACACACACACACACACACACACACACACACACACAAGCATTCTGAAGCATGGAATATTCAGGGGACAGATAGAGGGTCAGCTAGGGTAAAGCTCCTGAAGAATTAATAAATTCCAATAGAAGGTTTGGCTTGACTTCATGTACACAATAGCCTGTTACGATTGTGACTCCTTGCTGGAAGGATTCATTTGTCAACGTAGGAACAAGCGGGTGCAGAAACATATACACACCGTTTAAGGATTGCTGTTATCACAGTCTGACATAAAGCTTATGTTGATTTAACAGTATGTTGTGCTGGGGTCCATACATAAGAGAAATGTGCTGCTCCGGATTACTTTTTAAACATCAACCAATAAAATGTTTGACGTAAATGGATGTGTGCCAACAATTGTTCATGTTTCTTTAAAGGAGTAGTTCACTCAAAATCAAGATAATTCCGGATAACTTCATTAAACTCCCTTCTCAACACGTTCTTGTTGTTTTCCTGTTGAATGTGTCGACACAAGTTTTGATCAAAGTTTCTTAAAATAATCGGCAAACTCAACAATGGTACTGAGGAAGGGGCAGTATTTAACTGCTATTCTAGTTACTCTTTATATTAAAATATAAATAATATCTACAGCAAATGGTTCTGCAGCCTTGAAGCAAACACATTGACATCACTTAATAGTTATTTTGAGTATTGTGTTGTATACTTTGTCAATGTTATTTTTTACTAATGTTCAATAACTAATCTAAACTCTACTCTTGGATGGTGCAACATCTTACTGGTTGAAAAGACATTGTATAGACAATGAAAATAAATAAATATTAAATAAATATTTTACTAAATGGGATCGCTGTATTGACAAATAGAACAAGGATCTCAAGCGGCTCGGGGGTTAAGGTAACAGACTTGTAACTGGAAGGTTGCCGGTACAATTCCCAAGGGGGCAAAATGTCACTACCCCTGAGCAAGACACCCTGTACTTACTATAACTCACTCTGGATAAGAGTGTCTGGTAAATGACTTAAATGTAGTGATTGTGTTTGTATTGACCAATTATCCTTTTGCTTCTCCTATTATGTGGCACTGCTGGGCTCCTGTGTGCCTACCAACTAAAAATGAATGTCCAGATGTGATTCAAAGAAAATTGTTTTTTGGTTAATTGTTACGATATAAAATAATTGCATGAAATGTTGTAAACTGAGGTTTCTATTAACAAAAAACCTGGAAACACAGGGTTGAACATATGCTGGTGAATAATAGACAAACAAGGTCAAAATGCTGTGGCTTCTCAGTCAACCGCAACCAAGTCACCATCGTTCCAAGTGTTTATGGGGTTTCATCACCAAAAGGGGGTACCATTCCAACCTAAACACCAACGCACATTTAAACACAAAGGAAAAAAACTTAACCAAGAAATGGCTCCTACGATTTTTTTCCCCAAATTACAAAGAATTTGTACCTATGTAAGCCTATTTCCAGTATGGCCTACATTTACTTGTAAAATAGTTGTCATAATTATCCACTTAATTAATGTCGAACAGTTGTGAAAAGGTTTTTCCTTGACAGAAATGATTCGTCTGAGCAGATTGAACACACAAATAGTACTGTCACAATCGATTAAAATCTTTTAGCATTGTGGGCTACCAGGAAAACAATGAGTGTTGTGATAAAAGCTCTGTTTGAACGCTACGTAACATTTCTCAAAGGCACATGGATGTAGACTGTGGAAAGGTACAGCAAAAACACTGGATTTGTTACATGTGAAACAACATTAACAAGTATCCGTGTCAAGGATAATGCAGGTTAGTCTACAATTGGAAAGGAAGTGTAACAAAATGGAAGCCATTGACAGTTTGAGAGTAGCCCTCTGCTGGCCATGTTGACCTAATGTCAGAAAAACTATAGGTTTGGGGAAAAAAGTGTATTCATCTTTGTTTGGTGTACAATAGCATTGGGTTAAATGTGCAAGCTTATGTAATGGAAAACACTGATGCGTTGCATTTGGTCACCATTTTGACTGACTGATGTCAGTGATGCTTGAACTTAACGTCAAATTGTTTTTCATCTAATGTAATTAGGTGTTCGATAAAGCTAAAACAAATATGTTGCAGAGGGCCTTTTGCGATATTTCCCTACACACAGAGGGCCTTAAAAGCGACTTTTGTTACATTCTAGAGACAAAGGTGATGAATTTCCTGAGGGGCCATAGGATTGCTCGGCTTTGGTAGCACTGGCAGCATCCTAAATCCCTGCCTTTGAATCTATGGTACCTCGCTCCTGCCAAAAATACAGAGAAAGTAGTCTTCGTAAGTGGTCTTAATAAAAACAGCATCAGATTTGTCAGCAGAGGGTACAGCAGAATCCCATACTGGCGCCCTTTCACTTCTTGGCAGAGATCCGAAGAGGAGCGGAGAGGAATTCTGTCCTGTGTTTGAAATTGTTCTAGCTCTCCCCCCTTACAAAAACACACACAGGCTCATTCATCTCCTTTACTCTGCTCTTCACACAAAAAAGTAAAACTATCTTGTGGAACGGGAACTCTGAAGAAGCCTTTCTACCACGTAGCGAATGCTTTGGCTCAGCTCCAGGGGCTGTGGTACATGTCTACACCTGGCATTCAACGCCTGCCAAAGGACAAGGATAGTTGGAGTTTGCATTACAGGTTGGAACTGGACAGGACTCAATGTAGTGTTACAAACACCAGAAGCTGTTTTCTGTCCACCTTCTGGTGCCTGGGAAACTAGCCATATTATTTGATCATCTAAATCTGATGTTGAGCTTTGTCTTATAAGGCGACTGGGGCTGTTAATCACCCTTTTTACAAACGTATTTCACAGAACTAGTATATCTTACAAGAAATCCACTTAATAATACCAGCCCCATAGTTGGGTTGGTTGTTACAAAGTTAAAAGAAAACAAGGTGGAGTTATTCAAGCTTATCCACACTACAGAAAATGTATGTTTTGCCTTAGGGGTTAGGTTTAGGGACAAGCTTTCAATTGGGAATTGTTTTCATACAGGTAAGTACTGGAGATTGGTGTAGCAGTTCAAACTCCAGACTATATGTACACATGTGGGGGTGTTGGAGCAATGTCAGAGGCAGTTAATGTGGTCCCCCTTAGTGATTAGAACAATCTGCAAAGAATATATGATGTTCCCACCCAGATACTATTCTCACGCCTACGCTTTTGCCCACATGCCCCTGGTGACAAGGTTGGAAGCCTGGCTCGGCCGACTCTCTTGCCTTCCTTTCAGTCTTCGCCTACACACCTGTCTCCCTAGCCTCTACCGCCAACTGTACTGACTATAATAAATTAGAATAAAAAATTAAGGTTATTATGGATTTTAAAGATCAAGGTTTGATTTTGGTGCTAAGTTAAATTGAAACATCAAAGTTAGTTTACTAAATTTAGGGTTGGATTAGATCAAGATGGATTTGATTAAGCCAGCAGCTGAGAGCCCTGTGTTGCACTGCTGGTTTGCCGCTTAAGCTAAGCAGGGTCATTCCTACTACGGCACTACAATGGCAGTGAAGCCATGTCTGAATTAGCTCATTGTTGCAGAAGATGTTATATACTGACATACTTTTTATTTGAACACTGAGGACACAGATTGCCCTCTCAAATGAAATGTTGAAATTCTCCCATGATCCAGTGTGGTTGTGTCTATGTTAAGTTTGCTTATGTCCCAAATGACCTATGTCGTTCCGTCCTTGAGTAAGGCTGCACGGGGACGTCCTTGTATTCACTCTACGTTAATCTGGATTAGAAGTAGTTTTTCTTAAATGTCTGATTTATAACTTCCAGTGCTGTGATATGATCAGTTGAGACAAATGTTCTCAAGAATGGCTCATAGCGAACAGGATGGAAACCCAGCAGATTTGGTCTCAGACCAACAATTATAAATGATTAAATCACATTGGCTTTGCTGTTTAGGGAGGACGATTCTCCTGATTGCATTTAATATGAGAAAAGATTGATACTTCATAGATTTAGGAATGGAGAAAACTGGAAGTTTTACAGAGTTTTTAAGTATTACATTTGCTCTTATTACCTTACAACCCAAGGATCATTAGATTGTTACCTCTGTGTACTTCTGTTCCGGTATTTAAGGACCTATTTTGTCCCAAATGTCCTGACATTTCATGAAACATGGTAAAAATTCAAGATGGTTTGCAACTCCAGAAATTTTAAAATGCTTTTTTAGACTTGTGGGATACATTTAGTGTTAGGGTTAGGGGTTAAGGTTAAGGTTGGGCTGGACATAAATGCTTTTAAACAAAACAGCTGTTTTTGGCAAGGCTGTGTCTGGTGAATGTTTGCACAACATGTCAGGACTTTCCATTCAACAACTTTTAGATATCAATGGAAATAAACAAGATTTATTATATAAATGGTAAAATCAGTGTAATCTATTAAACACCCATAATTACCAGTGTTTCTGTTCTTATTGTCCAGCATTCCTCCTTTTTGAAACATAATCTATTACAATCAAAAACATGAATTTTTTCCATTACATTATTTTGAAATCCTTTGGTAGGACATTCGTACCTTCAAGCCATTTTATCTTTTTTCCTTTTTATAATATATATATATATAAATATTGTTTTTTTTCCTGAACCCTTGTCAGCCATGAAATAATTGTATTCTGGCAGCAGAGTATGTTACTGTATGTACCATAATCAACATCTGAGTCCTATTTGAAATCCTTCAACAACCTCAGACAACAAGATTTATATTAGTCAATCAATTATTTTTAATCAACACAATCAGCTCTTACTTTATATACTACCAATTGATCAGTTCTATATATTGCTACGTGTCAAAACCATGGATGCCAGCTATTGATAATTTTGATTTTAGGCCACAACTGTCATAAAAAAAGAAGGTATGAATGTTCAAGTATCAAACATCTGTAATCAATTTAGTCCTTTCTCCATTTCCTATGGTTCTGCCAATAGAAGCTTAATGAGTCATGTCCTAGATTCCATTATAAAGTCTGATGTTTTATTAAAATTTTTAAGGAAAACATTCCCATGCATGAGTACTGAATGTTTTAGCAAGAACCACTTTCATATGACCATTCCTTTACATTTGACTTGCCTAAAAAAATTCACTGGATTAAAAATTCTTCTTTGAAGCTACAAGATTTCCAGAAAAGGATTTCACATGAAGGTGCTTGCAGTTCAGGACCAAAGAGACACTAATGAGAGATTTGCATTTCAGCAAATACTATGTCCCAATTGGCTACCTACAGTACTTTTCTTTATAGTGCACTGCCTTTGAGCAGGGCTCACCGGAAAGAGGAAGCCATTTGGGACGTAGCCCTGGAGACTGTTAGATCTGGACAGCCAAACTAACACTACAGTCAGGGGATTTAGAAAATCTGTTTATGCTTCAGTCAACACATCTGATCAAACCCCTTTTCAATTATCTATTGGTAAGATCAGATCTTTTGATTTTAGGTGTTTTTATGAGTAATAAAATAATTAATTTGTCATAATTCTGTCATAACTTAATAATATAATATAAATAATTTTTTATCGTCACTTATGCGAGTAAATTTGTTCATTTTACCGTGAAATGCTTGGTACCATTCAAGAATAATAATAAAATTATTGTCTTAAAAATTATTGAATTCAAAACCCAATTTTTTTTTCGGAAATAATAATAATAAAAATAATAATAAAATGAATAAAATAGAAGAACTAGAATAACAGAGTTGAAAAAGTCATCAGTGTTATGATTTAATACTTCGTAGAGCCACCTTTTGATTTAAAGTAATCAGTCTGTTTGGAATAGATGTGTCTCTATTTGCATTGCTCACCTAGATTGGGGAATATTTGCCCATTCTTCCTTGCAGAATTGTTCAAGTTCAGGTAAATTTCATGGTGAGCGGCGATTGACTTCTGTCTTCAAGTCCATCCACAGATTTTGAATTGGATTAAGGTCAGGGTTTTGACTTGGCTTTTTTGTTGTTGTGTTTAGGGTCATTTGTCGTGTTGGAAGGTGAACCACCTCCCCATCTTCAGGTGTCTAGCAGAGGGCAGCAGGTTTTTCCCAAGAATTTGATTGTACTTGACAGCATCCATTTTCCCTTCAACACTGACCAGTTGCCCAGTCCCCACTGAAGAGCAACACCCCCACAACATGATGTTGCAACCACCATGCTTCAAAGTAGGTATGGTGTGTTTTGTGCGTGTAACGATATACTCCAAGGCGAGTCCGTTAAATGACAATGTGTATTTATTATACAAATGTAATAGAGATATCAACAGGAGATAGACAGACTTGGTAACCAAACAGACTAGGACTAGGCAACAGGGTAAATGTAAGGCGGGCAAAGGTCGAGGCAAGAACTGGTTCACACAGGCTTGGGTCGATGCACGTAGCGGGCTTTCAGACAGGCTTGGGTAGATACTCGTAGCAGGTTTTTCAGACAGGCTGGGGTCAAAACAGACTTGGCACAAAACAAGGTCTAAGGCACAGAGGGCAATCCAAAAGGCAGAATAAACAGAATACAAAAAGGGTCTTCACCAGGATATCCAATATGTATATAATGCTCAGCAGAAGACAGAATGTACTTAGAATACCTCGCAAGGAGGCTATGGTGTGTAGAGGTATTTTTTTAGTGTGAAGGACAGCAGGTGATTAGAATTCCGGTGATTGAGACTGGGTTATAGGAACGTGTTCTTGGGAAGTGTAGTTCTGAGCATTACCAGGTAAGGAAGTTGTAGTCCTGTGTGAGGCAGATTTGGAGGACGCTACAGTGTGGTGTGCTGTGTTTGGTTTTCACTAAACATAATGTTTGCATTACAGTCTACAAATTTCAATCTTGGTGTCATCTGACCATAAAATATTTTGCCACATGGCATTAGAAAGTGTTTTCTTGCAAAATGCAAACAAGACACTGTGCGGCCCTTTTTCAGAAGAGGCTTCTTTCTTGCCACCCTGCTGTACAGGCCAGCTTTGTGTAAAGCTTGTGAGATCTTATGCACAGACTGAACAATCTTAACTATAAGGACTTGTTAGTCCTTCAAAGTTGCCATTTGCCTCTTGGTAGCTTCCCTGATCAATGTATGAGAGCCCATTTGAAAGCAGCTGTTTGTATGCTGTATTCTTTGCATGCCCATGCACAACTAGTAATGGACTCAATATAGAACAGCCGGTTGTCTTATGAAGTAATCAAAACCACTACAATTAGCATGGTGTGTGATCTGGGACGTGACTGGTTGTATGTGAGCAAGTATATAGTGGGTATTTCACTAAATACATTTTAATAATTGTTCAGAATTTGAGTATATACAGCTGGCAAAAGTTAGATTTAATTTATTTTAATTTCCAGGGTGTAATTTGACAAAGGGTAAGGAATTTGTCTGGGTATGATGATTTTCTATAGGCACTGTGCACAGGGATGTTAAAGTTAGCATCAGAGCAGCATGGTTAAACAGTATCTACACAGGGATGTTAGAGTTAGCATCAGAGCAGCAGGGTAATACAGTATCTACACAGGGATGTTAGAGTTAACAGCAGAGCAGCAGGGTAACACAGTATCTACACAGGGATGTTAAAGTTAGCATCAGAGCAGCAGGGTAATACAGTATCTACACAGGGATGTTAGAGTTAGCATCAGAGCAGCAGGGTAATACAGTATCTACACAGGGATGTTAGCATCAGAGCAGCAGGGTAATACATTATCTACACAGGGATGTTAGAGTTAGCATCAGAGCAGCAGGGTAATACAGTATCTACACAGGGATGTTAAAGTTAGCATCAGAGCAGCATGGTTAAACAGTATCTACACAGGGATGTTAGAGTTAGCATCAGAGCAGCATGGTAATATAGTATCCACACAGGGATGTTAGAGTTAGCATCAGAGCAGCATGGTAATATAGTATCCACACAGGGAGGTTAGAGGTAGCATCAGAGCAGCAGGGTAATACAGTATCTACACAGGGATGTTAAAGTTAGCATCAGAGCAGCAGGGTAATACAGTATCTACACAGGGATGTTAAAGTTAGCATCAGAGCAGCAGGGTAATACAGTATCTACACAGGGATGTTAAAGTTAGCATCAGAGCAGCAGGGTAATACATTATCTAAACAGGGATGTTAGAGTTAGCATCAGAGCAGCAGGTTAATACAGTATCTACACAGGGATGTTAGAGTTAGCATCAGAGCAGCAGTGTAATACAGTATCTACACAGGGATGTTAAAGTTAGCATCAGAGCAGCAGGGTAATATATTATCTACACAGGGATGTTAGAGTTAGCATCAGAGCAGCAGGGTAATACAGTTCCGTGGCCTGAAATGTAACCTTTATTTAAAGCATTCATCAAACTCTCCTCTCTGATGTTTATGCCAGACATCTCAGCACATTTCCTGTGATAGGTAATTGCTTGCCCTGTCTATGCCATCTGAATCTCTTTATATCTTACAGTTTGACAACACCGCTACAAACACATGGTGAATAATAATGTTTTTGATTGACATTTAATTAATCAACACTTCACATTATCTAACCCATTGGTGTTAGCTCAGATTAGTAGCAGATGCATGATGACTGGTTTAAACCCATTATCACTGGATCCCAAATGGTGCAGAATTGTTGTGTTCTGGCAGTTGGTAGTGAGGATATTTACTGTGTGCATTTTTATGTACATTCATGTAGGGGTTAGGTGTGGGTGTGCAGGTGGGTGTGCGTGTGGGTGTGCATGTGGGTGTGGGTGTTTGTGGGTGTGCATGTGTGTTCGATTCAGGTCCATTAATATATCTGGGAACCAGAAGTGCCCACAAAGATATTAAGCCTGAAAAATTGGTCCCCACAAGGTGTTTTGGCATGTCTCCACTAGAAGAAGGCTATTTTTGGCTTCGTGGATAGGTTTACTGGCACCCCTGATAGGTTTACTGGCACCCCTGATAGGTTTACTGGCACCCCTGATAGGTTTACTGGCACCCCTGATAGGTTTACTGGCACCCCTGATAGGTTTACTGGCACCCCTGATAGGTTTACTGGCACCCCTGATAGGTTTACTGGCACCCCTGACTGGCAATGCACAAACAATTCTTAAAAAAAAAACAATATATAATTTATAAATACCAACATGTAAGAAACACTGTACTTTATTAATGTTGCAATGGAACCAACCAAAATCATACAATTATTTAACACAAAAAAAATGTAACCAAAATCAAGGTTCCATAATTATTTGCACTCCTTATTCAGTACTTCAGTGCTACCATTAGAGCAAACACCTCTGGCAAAAAAACAGCATGGAGTCTCTTCCTGTAATGTTTGACAAGGTTAAGGAACACATTTGGAAGGGTTATGGACCATTCATCTATGCAGATCCTTTCAAGATCCTTCACATTCTTTGGTTTCCACTTATCAACTGCTCTCTTCGACTCAGCCCAACTCAGGTTTTCACTTGGATTGAGGTCCGGCGACTGAGATGGCCATTAAAGAACATTGATTTTGTTGTCACAGAACCATTTCTGTGTGGATCTTGAGGTACAGTTGTGTTTGAAATAATAGCAGTTTATAAAAAAAATTGAGTAAAGCTCACAATCCTTATTATAGCTTTTATTTCCATACACGCAAATGCATTGGGAATGCTGCACAGTCTATTCCGAATAATAACAAGAAGAAAAATCTATCAAATATGTTATTCCTTTAGAGAAAGTGAAGAAAAGGGAATGTTAGGCTGTTCAAAAAAATTCCATTGTCTGCATTTGTCTTTACAAACTCAAAACATTTACTGTATAAACTGAAAAATGCTTGGCCATCCTGTGAATCGCTGAAATAAGATTTAGTTGTACCCACGGTTTCTGAGACCTGCTTCACATCTGTGTCGGCCAACTTCTGGCACCTGTCAACAGGTATTCCAGCCCAAGACAATTGGACAGTTCCTTTGCATTACTTGGTTTTGCCTCAGAAACAGTAATTTTGATGTCACCCCACAAGTTTTCTATTGGATTAAGGTCCATGGATTGGGCTGGCCACTCCATAACGTTAATCTTGTTGGTCTGGAACCAAGATGCTGCTCGCTTACTGGTGTGATTGTCTTGTTGGAACACCCATTTTAAGGGAATTTCCTCTTTGGCATAAGGCAACATGACCTCTTGAAATATTTTAGTGTATTTAAACTGATCCATGACCCCTGGTATGTGATAAATAGACCCAACACCATAGTATAAGAAAAATCCCCAGGTCATGATGCTTGCGCCACCATGCTTCACTGTCTTTACAGAGTACTGTTGCTTGAATTCAGTGTTTTGTGGTTGTCTGACCCACTGTCTGTGGCCCCTAGACCCAATGAGAACAATCTTGCTTTCATCAGTCCACAAAATGTTGCACCATTTCTCTTTAGGCCAGTCAATGTGTTCTTTGGCAAATTGTAACCTTTTCAGCATATGTCGTTTTTCAACAATGGGACTTCGGGGGGGGCTTCTTACTGATTGTTCTCATTGGGTCTAGTCTAGGGGCCACAGACAGTGGGTCAGACAACCACAACCACTTGGCTTCACAGAGGCGTCTTCTAATTGTTACAGTTCACACAGGTAACTTTAAATCTTCTTTGATCACCCTGGGGCTGACCATTGGCTGAGTCTTTGCCATTTTGGCTATTCTTCGATCTATTCGAATGTTGGTTTTCCATTTTCTTCCACCTCTTTCTGGTTTTGGTTGATATTTTAAAGCATTTGAGATTATTTTAGCTGAGCATCATTTTCTGCACTTCTTTGTATGTTTTCCCCTCCAATTAACTTTTTAATCAGCATATGCTGTTCTTCAGAACAATGTCTGGAATGATTTTACTCAGATTTCCCGAGAGAAATGCACGTATAACAAGTATGTACAACATTTGCTGCCTTCGCCACCTGTTTGACACCTGTTTTTTCACAGAATTAATTACCAGACTGCTTGAACTCCACACTGCAATTATTTTGAACACGCCCCTTTCAATTAATGATTCAATTACACCGAATCAGCAGCATGCATGTCATGACTGTTGGGTCTGTTGGTTTTTTATTACTCTACTGCACCTACTAGTGAATGATTTGCCATGTCAATATGATTTCTACCAAAAACAGTAATTGATCCAGTTAGTGATGTTACTGCTTTTATTTTAAACACAACTGTATGTAATTGGGTCAATGTCTTGTTGGACAAACCAGGTTGGCAGCCAAAATTGCCTGGCACTTGGTGGAATTCACTATGCATTAATCTTGACTAGTGCCCCTGGACCTCTGGAATAAAAACAGCCCCAAAACATCACTGACCCACCACCATATTTTACTGTGGGTATGAGGTGCCTCCTTGTATTCATCTCTGTTTCAATGCTAAACATGCCGATGCTGTATCTGACCAGCTTTTGAAACCTGGTGACCGCAAGATGCCACCAAGGCCTGCAATTCTTTCACAGTGATTCTTGGGGATTTTGTTGCTTCTCTCACCATCCTCCTCCCTATCCTGGGGGGCAAAATGTATTTGCGTCCTCTACCCGTGAGGGTTTCAGCAGTTCCATATCTTTTGAATTTTATAATAATTGCCCTGACAGTGCTCAGTGGTGTATTCAATTGTTTGTGGATCTTCTTGTAGCAATTACCAGATTTATGAAGTTCAAAGTCCATCTGTCTCTTTTAAACTGCCAGTTCTTTTGTTTTGTGGTGTTGGATGACAAAGGGATATTGCATGCATGCTACCTCATTTTTATACCCTAGTGGAACAAGTGATGTATTGGCTCAATATGGTTAATTTAGACTTAGATTAATTTAAATAAGTGGAATTTAATTCCAGGTTTAATTTTGGTAGATATTATTTAAAATAATCTTTAAGGGTGCCCTTGATTGTGAAACCTTGATTCGGAGGACATAATTTTTTTATTTAATCATTAAATGATGTTGGTTGGTTCCATTGCAACATTAATAAAGTACAGTTTTTCTCACATGTTGGTATTTTGAGATTTTTTCTATAATTGTACTGTTTATATTTTTTACAGTATTGTTTTTTGCATTGCCAGTCAGAGGTGCCAGTAATTTTGGAGCCTGCTCTATGTTAAAGCATAATTGGGTTAGTGTCTCTCTCACACACAGTGTTTTTGAATATATGTTGTATTGTGTGTGTTTTTGTGAATAATAATTAATAAAAACTTGAATTGGTCCTTAACGCATGGCTTAGTCATTTCAGTCAGGGTATATCTAGATTCCATCTTCCACATCCTCATTTAAATCATGTTTCCTTTACACATTTTCCATACCAAAGGATATGTAAATAAATGACGGTCTGTGTAAGACTTTGAATATGTAATTTAAAGGGGAACTGACATTATTTTAGCAACATGAAATTGTACTATAAGATGTTGAAACACACTTCCAGAAATAATATTGTGCCCTCCATAAAAAAATGATGTCAAGCGGTCACATAAACATGTCCATTTTAAGGTTCCATAAAATTTTCACAAAAGCATATCAACATCATACTACAACATTTTAACTGCAGTATTTTGTAACAACAACGCCTCAGTCTACATAATGAATCTCTGATTAAAATATAACCTATTTTTAAAACCTCATATAAATATGGTTTTGGAGCAAACTGTCAGTTCCACTTTAAAAATTCCAGATATTTAAACTTGATTGATTAGTAATTGTGATTTGAACAAGTCAGTAAAACCTAAGTAAATCCTAAACTGTACTTAAACCGTTTAATTGATTTCTTATGTTGGCATTCAGGGGCGTCCCTTATAACGGTGCATTAAAATAATATTCAGAGATTATTAAGTAGAATAATAGTCGAATAAATTACAACTGCCGTCTTTAGTTAATTCATAATATGGATTCATAATGAGATGTCTGGCTGTTTACAAATGCTATTGCTCAGTGGCATAGCTGGGATGCACATGTTTTGTTGTAGACAAAACACCTACTGTACCCGGGCGGTCTTATATGCGTGAGGAGCGGCAGGTGAAAGCCGAGAGCGAAGAAACTGACAAGCTGCCAGAACATGTGGGGCTCGTCCTAACCTGACGTAAGCAGTACGCGCTTTAACTCCGGCCCTTCGAGACAGATTGAGCAGATGACAACAAGAAGATGCCTGAGATTGTGAAAAATAATTTGTTTTTAGAAAAGGTCTTATTCTGGGTTCAATGAATTTAAAATTCCTATCCAGTGATGAGTTGGCTCCTGTGGTGGATATTTATAGCAGCCGGGACTCCAACGGTAAGAAAGTGGAATTATAATTGTATTTTTTATATTTATTATCAAAGTTTAGAAAATTTGCTAAACTGCCGCATCGAAATTAATGTTTTCATCGGGGCTATTTTTACTTACATTAACATGGTTGATAGTAGGACTAGTGTGATATTATATTGGGTGCACATAAGTTTGCAACTGAAGCTTCCAGTAAATCTACTGGGTGTTCTGGAGTTATACAACCTATTGTTAGTTATATTTTACTGCCACCAAGTGGTTGATCGAAGTTACTTATACTCTAGATTCAATAACTTTCGTCACAGTACTACTATAACGATTAGAAATTGTTCTCCTACGCAGGTGCGAGTGGACAGTCACGTGCACACTCACACACGCACACACAGTTGTGTACACAGATGAATGTAACCCATAATGCCTGAATCTGAAAGTACAATAAATTCTAACTCTAAACCCAATCGTAACCTTGACCCTAAGCCCTAAGCCAGAAATGGACTTTGTCCTCACAGGGACTGGCAAAGGGTTCTAATATGGGCATTAAGTATAAGTATTAATATCATTGTGAAGACTCCTGGTCCTAATATGATCTGTTAAATCATTAACCATATACACACTTGAAGTGCTCTATTCATGAAGTCCTGAAAGAGAAATTTGGCAAAAAGGCAGATCTGGGGACTTTGAGAGGCAAACTCAGTGTCCAGCATTTGTTCCAGGTTCAGTCAGTGTCATCCCGGCAGTTGCTATGAGTCCCACAAGTGCAGTGGTGTTTGGCTTCGAAGGGTTGGAATTTCAGCAAGGTGTCTTTTGTCACATAGCAATCTAGCACCTCCTTGTGGTGGGTTAGGTTTTAAGTTTAGTTTAGTTCCTTCATTGTCCACAAGTGGACATTTGTCTTTGGCTTCACTATACACCACACATAAGGACACCAACACAAATATACATACAGAAATACATACAAAATCTTATCTACACTATACTAACAAGACACGTTGGTTCCAGCTAAACATTCTATTCAAATGAGGCATATGACGTAAAGAAATAAGACTTGGCACTGGCATGTTTTTTTACAACTCTGCTGAAAGTTAAAAAAAATACACAGGATAAAATGATGATTTCCTGTTTGATTTTGCTTTGTTGGGATATGGTGTGGAAGGAAACATTTTTACAGTATTGTATGTTGTACTCTGTGCATAACATTACATTTCATAACTGCATTTAAGAAATGGTCTACAGTCAGCTTTCAGCTTTTGTTGTAACGTGGACACTGTGCTTCAAGGTGTTTAAATAGGCATTGTAATTATTCAGCAACTGTCTGTTGGTCATTACATTTCGACTTGGCAAGGCTTTAGCAGTGCAATCAGTAGAACACACAACGTCAAAACATTTACCAATAGGCCCGAATGTCAAGGTCATGTTGGATGTTAACCTAGAACTTTTATGAATTCAAACATCACATTTTAAGCCCTACATGCTAAAGGCATCAGTTTACATTTAATTTTAAAGATGCTTTTGGTAACAAGGTTAAAAACAAAAGGTGATGATAATGTAAGTCTGAACTTGTCACTATTACAATTGTAGTTGTATTGTGTAAAAGGGCGCTAGATGTATAAAAAGCTACTTTTGTCATCGGCACAAACCTGAACACTGACACATTTTTGCTGCCAGTCAGTGACTTTGACTTAGACCAGATAATAACTGACCAGGCTTCAGCCATAGAACCCCTGAGGACTGGCTTTGTGATACAACCGTAATTAAACAGTTGGAATAAACCTCCTAGGATATCCATATATCTACACTTTATTACCAGATTCATATTGTGAAGCATCAAGGCAAAAAATAGGCTGCAAATAGTGAGCTTAGAAAAATAATGAGAAATAAAAAACTGTGTTTTTAACATTCATTGATTGCAGATGAACTATGTGTATATAACTTAAATGAATCGTACGCCCTTAAGCTTTTTATTTTTTAAAACCTGTAGAGGTTAAATGGGTTTAGTGAGCACAAAGCATTAGAAATCTACCAAACAAGGTAATTTTGCACTGTTGGTTGGTCTGTGCTGACAGAATCAAAAAGAGTAATTTTTGCCAGGTGATTTTTGATTATTGCTATTCAAAAGCAGCCCACTGTGTTCTGATTGTAAAACGTTCCCCGAAAAGTGTATACGTATATTAGATATAATGAAGAATAGTCACATGGTTTTGTCTACCATGCCCCTTAATCTTGGAATGTTTTGCGGAGACCTTAAGTTTGATGCTGTGGTGGTCTTAGACCAGGCATCTCCAACCCTGGTCCTGGAGAGCTACCGTCCTGATTGTTTTCACTCCAACCCTAATTTAACACACCTGATTCTAATAATTAGCTGGTTGATAAGCTAAATGAGGCTACGTTATGTGTGGTTGGAGTGAAAACCTGGAGGGTGGTAGCTCTTCAGGATCAGGGTTGGAGACACCTCTATTGGGGCATTACTAATCCATGCTAAATTAACGTTTTTCTGATGTATATATTTGTTATTCTTAATTATGTTTCTTGTAATTGTATTGTATTTTAATGTCTCTGTACACAGGGCTTAGGGATTCTCTGTGTATAAACAAAAGTCAAATAAAAACTAAAAACATAATGTTCAATGTAAACACAGTTGTCCAACATATAGTGTGTTAATTATTTGGAATAATAATATACATTGCCTTGTTTTCTGTCTAGTTAAAATCATGTTATAACGTTTTGTGGAACATTCATGGTCTGGGCTAATACAAGGAAGATATGTTTTTGCAATTTTCGCTCTAAAACTAAGGATCATGTCTGTAGTTACAAGCAGTCTGAGACAGTTTCCTGTGTTGCGTCTACTACTGCCTGGATCCAAGACCAACCAACATTTGTTTTTTGTTAACTCCCTGTTGGCTTGTTCATAGAGGACATCTGCCCATTAAAGATTTTTAAAAAATATCTGTTTGTGTAAGCTATATAGAAGGGGGTTAAATGTTGGACACATTAAATTAAAATTCTTATATCACCTGAGCTATGAAGATAATATTATATTTTCAAACAAATCAAAGTAGAAACCTCCTAAAATGTTAGACATTACTTAGACTAATCAGTTTCACCCATTTTCCTGTTTTTCAACCCATCTATAAGTGTATCATCCAACATCCCTTAAAAAGAGGCCAGTGAGACAGACATTTTACCCCAATAAAGAGCTGCAAGATTTAGGTCAGGGGTGTCAAACCAGATCCCCAAAGGGCCTAGTGTCTGCAGGTTTTCGCTTTTACCTTGTACCTGAATGATTGAATGTCACTAATTGGTTAGGATCTCGCCTCACCTGGCAGTCTACGTCTTAATTGGGCTCTAATTGAAAGGAAAGAACAAAAACCAGCATACACTCGGCCCTCCGTTGAACCGGTTTGACACCTGTGATTTAGGTGCTTGACTAGGGGATTTGAGTCTACCAGGTATACCTTCAAAGTTGATTAATGTGTGTGTTACATGGATAACAGCACTGGGTTACACTTTATTTGGAGAGTCCGAAATTCAATCTGTAGGTGCTCTACAGATAGTTTGTTGATGACATGACTATAAACAAACTATCAACAAACTATCTGTTGATAATCAACTAAAATTGTAGTTTAAGGGTAGGGTTAAGTTTAGAATATGTTTTAGGGTAATGGTTAAGGTTAGGCTCAATATTTAGGGAAGGGTTAAGGTTAGGATTAGGGTTAGGGTTAGTAGATAGTTTGTTAATATGTTGTTGATAGTCTGCAGATAATCTGTAGAGCATCTACAGATACACTTTTTGGACTCTCAAAATAAAGTGTTACCCAGCACTGTTGATGGTCATTTTCTACAACAGAAAGTTCCAGATTCGGGGCCGTTGTTACGGTTTAAGTGGTTTTCGGATTAACTGGTGATCTTCCAGATGCGACGTAGGCGTGGCATGAGAAGCCCAGGCAGGGAATAGGACATGTAGATGACTGTTTCGATGCCTGTTATAAATAATGCAAACGTCAATAAATCGTTCAAATGTTCATGTTGTAATTCCGATTTGTGAAACATCACAATCCCGTTTCATGTGTTGTAAGTAAGTGTTTTTAAACAGTTTGAGTTGTTTGTTGACGCCGCAGCTCGAACGCAGAGTTAA